>OMPJ01028117.1:0-11942 GCA_900312935.1 Carapus acus
ACTTTCTAGCTCTGGTTGGTCGCTAGCTTCAGCCAGAATGTCCAAATTAAATCAGATAGTAAATTTTACAACAGACGCGTGGACCTCGCAATACTGTTTTGAAGAGTGCAGGAAAGGCTCAACTGATTGGTTCGCCGTGCGACGTCACCTCCACATGGTCACAAGAGCACGAATCAGGAAAGAGTTTCTCACTAAATAATGAATATTAAGTAGCCACATGTGGCAGGTACAGAACAGGCGCAGCACGTCCCTAGGTCTGTGATTGCTGCATATAAAAACAAATAAACGGACTGTATTCGTTCGGTACAACACTGTACCGTACCGAAGGTCTTTTCGGTACGGTTCGGTACGAATACAGTGTACCGTTACAGGCTTACTAAAAAGTGATCCATGCAGTGTTGCTATTTAGGATGTTTGTATCAAACATATCCTGTTAGCTCTTCATACTACTCTGTGCCCATGAAGTTGCCCTCAATCCCAAAGGGGTCGGGGACCCCTGATCCATGTCATACTGTGGTGACAGAAGTGATGGTGATGTGTAAAAATCTGACAAAAAAGTGCATAATCTTAGACTGCGTCTTGGAGGCGTGGCAAGAGGAAAGCAACAAATGAGAGCTCAAGACAACATAAGATATTTTTCCCTTGGATTTTCTCTTACTGGCGAGCAGACTTAGCCACCACTATACATGGCAGGGGAAATTCAATTCAGCTCAGTTTTATTTGTATAATGCCAAATCATCACAGAAATGATCTCAAGGCTCTTTCCAGGATGGAGCATTCTCAACAGTTTACTTTACATTCTCAACAGTCAACAATGTCTTCCTTGGGGCCTCTTACCAGTGGAACATGAATACCTCCCTAGGAAGGCGTCCACGAGGCATCCGGAAAAGATGCCCGAGCTACCTCAACTGGCTCCTCTCGATGCGGAGGAAGCTACTTTGAGCTTCTCTCGGGTGACAGAACTCCTCACCCTGTCTCGGAGAGTGCGTCCTGCCACCCTGCCGAGGAAGCTCCATAGTTCCATGAGAACCATAGCCTCAGATTTAGAAGTGCTTATTCTCATCCCGGCCGCCTCACACTTAGCTGCAAACCGCCCCAGCCCATGCTGGAGGTCCTGGTCTGAGGGCGCCAACAGGCAGTGATGTGCAGTGAGGTACAAGGTTGGTGAGGCACGGACGCCTTTAGAGTCTGATTTACAACTATAAAATTCAGAAGGGTAGCTTATTCAATCGGCTACTTAATGGTGCGACGGATCATGAGTGATCCGTACGGATCACGCTCCACGGATTTGACCAGCCCTGATCTGTGGATCAGAAGATGAGTTGTGCGCGGTCACGTCAAGTCTGCATAAATCACACACAGCAGCACAGCGCACACGGCAGTCCGACAGAGCAAAACACAGAAATTAATGACAAGCGGCAGTGTGAACTTGACTCGCCCGGCCTCTGTGCAGAACAGCAACATGAGCACCTGTGGGCTCATGTAGAGAGAAGGCATGGGGCGGCAAAGTACTGTCATGCCTCACCCTGTGCCTGTTCACTGCGATTTTATGTCCCATCAGCAAAGATAAATATGTCACTTACAAACACTAAACTTCAATGGTTGAGGAGATTAGCCAGACTGTGGAAAATCAGGGTATATAAACGTATCTGCAAACATTTTATTGGTGACATGAAGAGATGCGGCAACCGGCACACAACAACGCAATTTGAACAGGAACTTCCGGTTCACATACAAGGGAATTTTCATATTTCCTATCAAGACATCAGCGATTTTCAATATAAAAATGTTCAAAATTAGTCATACTTAAAGATCAGTATCAAATATCAATATTTATTTCATGTTATCATTTTTTTTTATTATTCGTCACGATGACAGGTGAGGCCTCACCTGCCTCCCCTGATCACACGTCCCTGCCAACGGGACAACATCGTCCGCAAAAAGCAACAATTAGATGCTGTGGTCCCCAAACAGGACCACCTGTGGCCCCAGGCTGTGCCTAGAAATCCTGTCCATATAAATAATGTACAAGACTGGTGACAAAGGGCAGCCCTGCCGGAGGCCAACATGCACTGCAGACAGTTCTGACTTCCTGTCGGCAATGCTAGCCAAGCTCCCGCTCGGGTCATAGAGACCGCACAGCCCTTAGTAAGAGGCCATGGACTCCATACTCCCGGAACACCCCCCACAGAGCACTGCGGGGGACCCGGTTGAATGCCTTCTCCGAGCCGAGCCCCACAGTTGAAAGAGATTAAGAAATATCTGCAGTTTCTTGTTTAACATTGCGATTTAACATATCGTCATATTTGTCTAATGCAATGTTTGGTCATGTGTCAGACCTAAAGTAAGAAACCTCTGAAAGATAACCACCGGTAAGTAATTGCATGAAATTCCTGGATGTTTTTTCAGTGATATCAAAGTGCATGGACACTGGGTCATATCCTCCTTCTGGTCTTGTGCATTTGAATGAAATGCTCTCTCTTGTTTCCCACTTATGTGCAGGCTGTTCCCTACAGATGCTCCATCAGCGGTGGACTTAAGCCTGGCAGGACAATCATTATCCAGGGGATGGTTAATACCAGTGCTACAAGGTCTGACTAACTTACTCAATGTTGGTGAGGACAGAAAACACAGGACAGGAAAATAGCATGGTGTTGATGAATCAAGATTTAGATAAATGTACTGTGGAACAATCTCATAAATAAGAACAAAAACTAGAGGAGAACCTTTTATAGATTTGATCAAACTTGGGTAATTAAAGACGTGGCTAACAGGGTATTGTGGACAAAAAGCTCTTCATGAAAAACATGAAAGGGCAACTCAGCAGGAGGTCCATCTCATACTCTATCTCTACTCTCTGGTCCACCCCCGGACTTGCCAACCCACGTCCGTAGGTACTGAGCTAATACTGTCCCTAGACACTCATCCCTTTGTCAAACTCCTCCATACTGAAACCACAGAGGCAACTATGGTACTAAATGTACAATATTCAAAAGTAAGAGGATTGATGAATCAGATGGAAGGTAAGTATTCACAGTCAATGACCGGGAAACAGAATAACAGGGACCGACAAAGTAGAGCAATTCAGCCAAGATTGATAGAGACACAGAAGGCAGGCAATGCAGCAAACTGAAAGGAGGACCTGAACAGCACTAGGTGTTTCACTTTGACACATACTCATGATGGAGGAAAACTGTAAAAAAGAGACAACTGGACGATGGAGGAGAAAGCTTGACTAAAAAGCGTGACTTAAAATCATACATATAAACACGGAGGTTATCACTCTGACCATTGTCAGGAAAGTGAATGCATTGCAGAGATGTCTACACAAGTGTTAAGATATGAAGTGTGAGTGAGCTACAATGGATGATACACACGAAACAGATGAGTGTGGTGGTTAAGGGATAATACACGGTGAGAATGCACAGTGCAATCAAGGATTGTCAAAAATGAAAGTTGAGGAGCGAGATAATAGAGCGTCTTTATGAGGGGCCGCTGTTGTGGGTTGTCAGGATCAAGCACACAGGTAATTGAGGGAAAGGGAGGATGCACAGACAGAATTGTACCGCAGACACATCACATGACCCCCATTTACCACACCCCGTGCAATTGTAAATTTTTTCCCCATCTCTCAAATCTCACATTTGAAAAAAAAATTGATATTTTGTATGCTTTGAAAATTAATCGACCACCATTATACTTATTTGTGCTTTCCTCCGCTGTTCGATTAGATGAGAGGAAGCTTCTTGGATGGGGAAAGAAATGTCATCAACCAACGAAGTCTAGCTGTCACAGTTTAAACAGAATGTTAATGATGTAACTTTTGTGCAAACCCCAGGTTCAACGTCAACCTCTGCTATCCATCTGGCATTGCTCTACATTACAATCCACGCTTCGATGAGGGCACTGTGGTCAGAAACTCCAAGATGATGGGACAGTGGGGAACAGAGGAGCGTGGTGGATCAATGCCCTTCAGGCGGGGAACGCAATTCACGGTAAAATCTTAGCACTCCTTCTTGGACTGTGCGGCTTATGGTAATTGTGAAAATGACATAACAATCATGAAGAATATTTTGATGGATCTTTATGTAGTAATGTGTCTTTTCAAAGGTGCCGTTGAATGGAAAATGTTCCTACGTTGTCCCTCATGATGTATAGATTACAATGACTGTCGCAAAATCACAGATAATTTCTTTTGCAAGCTTTGAAGTTTCCTCCTTATTTTGAAATTAGAAGTGTTAAGGGAGTGTCACTCCAGCATTTATCTGGAGGAGGAGGAAGTGTTGTGCAGAATCTATTAATTGTGCCATTCTAGCCTCATTGAATGCATTTCTGGACTACGTCAAATCTTTCAAAGAACACTAAGTTACAATTTTCAGCCACAGTACACACTCCTACACAGCTGATGCAAAACTTGATCTCCCCTTTACAGCTGACTATATGTTGTGAGCAACAGGCCTTCAGGATTCTGACCAGTGGAACACAGGCTCACAACTACAGACATCGCTACACTCACTTTGGTCACATCCAAACCCTGGAAATTGATGGTGACATCACTTTACACTCAGTCTTGATGTAGGTCTCTGCTTCAACTGAATCACAAACTACTGTCTCACAATGAAATTGCAGATCTCGGCATCATCAGTTGTTGACTGTTGACTTCTTATTATCACAATATCTTTGTCATTAAGAATAAACTGTCAGCTGCCAGGTCTGTTTTGTTTAATTTGTTGACATCTGTCGATGTCATCTGTCGATGTCCAGAATATACAGTGAGTCATTACAGGTATTTCAGGATTTCTTTTGAGTATAAACTGTATTTCTTAGATTCTCACTTGTCAAACAGCAAATCCTCTCGTAGGTATTGCATGTGCGTATCTTTCTGCTCCTCCAGCAATTTGTAGAATGAAAGTGGTTGTTTTGGAAAGAAGTCGTTAAACTGTTTGATGAAGGAAGGATTTCAGTTCTGTGTTTTAACGATCAGGAATATTTTTCTGGAGAGGCTACCTATTCTCTGTAACCCAATCATTTGAACGTAAAATAAAGTACTCAAGCCAGGACATAATATCCATTTGCCACTGAATTTTACTGCTACTAATACTGTATATTCGGGATGTCCGATATTGGCTATTTTTTGCCGATATCCGATATGCCGATATTGTCCAACTCTCAATTTACCGATACCGATATCAGTCGGTACCGATATACGCGCTGATAAACACTATATAAGCACTATTTCGGTGCAAGCATTATTTTATTTTTATCGGTTTTTATATTATCGGTTTTAAAGCCAAAAAATCCGATACCGATATTACACTTTTATGCTGATATCGGGCCGATAATATCGGTGGGCCGATATTATCGGGCATCTCTACGGTATATCCAAACATATGGTAGGTTACAGTAACAAGGGCTGCTTGCGCAACAACCAGGCCTCTCTTTATACGTAAATGCCGTGCAATTATGCACAAAGAAGTTGCAATTGCACGCCCCTGTAGTGTTGCCTGCTAGAAATGTTCACTATGCCCCCAAGCTGTCAATCACCAGACCTGCACTCAACCAGGTCAGTGTAATTTGGGAGGGGGGAGAGAGGGTGTGAAAACCTCTGCAAGCGCAGCTGCTGGAATGATGACTGACAGTCAATACCTGGTCAAAGACGGTCATTGGAGCAAGTGAAGAGATGGCGTCAAACAGGCATTTTGAATGGCAATTTGTCAATTAATGATGTTGACAAAGATATATCTGTATTATTCTGAGAGACAAATCGCCATTCATTATTCTATCAACTGTTCATTTCACATCTAACTTAGATCTGCTTTACAACCTCTGTTGAATTCTTTTTATTATTAATTCATGACCATCTTGGGATTTTTGATAAAGGATATTTATGCTGTTGTGCATTGATTCTGTACTTGTTGGACGTGTTTTTAGGGAACTGAATTATTTTATGCATATTTTATTATATGATGACATAGAGACATCCTATGATGAAATAGGATGTCTGTATGAATATCAAGTCAAAGTCAACTTTGTCAGTTCCTATATATGTGCATATACAGGGCTGATATGTACATGTACAGGGCTGAAATTGCGTTCCTCTCTCATCCACAGTGCGTAACAGAATACACATAAGAGTAAATTTAAAAAGAACATGAAACATAGGGAGCAGTGAAAGGGGAGCACAAAATACATACAGTGACAGTGCAAATCCAAATGCAGTGCGAATCCAATGTCAGTGCAGGCCACAATGGCTGTGCAAATGGCAGTGCAAATGGCAGTGCAAAGTTAGCTCAAAGTGGTTGAAGTGAGGTAGGAGGCTGAAGTGAGGTAGGTGCCCAGTTGAGTGAGGTGGGTGGCTGGGTATATGTTGGGGTAGGAGGATATATTAGACCAGTTTTAGAGGGGGGGCAGAGTAAACGGGTGGGGGGGTTGCTGGGCGAGAGTTCAGTTTCCGAACAACCTGGTGGACAAAGCAATCCCTTAGCCTGCTAGTCCTCGCTCCAGGGCTCCTCAGTCTATTCTCCCACGGCAAGACATTGAAGAGGCTGGGTAATGGGTGTGAGAAGTCGCCTGTGATTTGGAGTGCTTTGAGGGACAGGCCAGAGTTGTAAATGTCCTGTGGGGAAGGGAGTGGCGCGCCGACGATCCTCTCAGCCACTCTCACTATGCGATGTAGAGTTGTTCGGCAGGACGCCGTACGACCACCGTGCCATACAGTTATGCTGATTGATAGGATGGTCTCAATCGAAGCAGCGCATGATGGGGGCTGGGGCTTTGGCTCTGCTCAAGTAGGGCCACTGGCGAGCTTTCTGTAGCGCCTGTAGTCTGATTAGCAACAAATAATTGACACTGCCATTCTTGCTAGGTTCGGAGAGCTGGAAATAGTTAGACAAATACTATACTGTGAGGTTAACAGTTGACAATTTATTGCCACAACAGGTAACGTTTTCCACAGTCAATGAAAATTTAAGATACAAAAAATAGAGCTCTTTCAATGATAAAATAAAAGATAGAAAATAAGTTCAAGAGAAAGTGTCCTTCCCTTTTTCTTATATGAGGTCAGAGTTCAGTTCAGTTTGTGTTCGTGTTCTGTGTGTGTGATGTTCCATTCCATCAAGCCACAGTGGAGATGTCAGAAGAAAAACGAGTGTCGGGATCAAAAGGGATCCCGATGCTCAAAATCTTGCACCATTCACTGCCACTGCCACCATTCATTAAAAATAATTACAGAGACCACGATTACTCTTGTGGACAACATCAGAAGAGGATTGCTAGAGACTACGGTAAGTGCAACCTAGAGTCCCTTAGTGTCATGACAATAACAACACTGTTGGACCCGCGGTTCAAAAAAATTCTTTCATTCTTCAGTGCTCCCAAAGGATGCCGTTAAAAGGCTGAAATCAGAGTGTGCGGCAGAGGTGAGAAAAGCTGCACCGGCACAAATGGAGGATGTCCAACCTGGACCCTCAACTCATTCATCTGCTCCTAGTTCGGGTATGATAGTTGGTTAAGTTTATTTGTATTTCTCTCTTTATGCAAATTACTCAATGTGATTACAATGAAATGGTGAACCAGATGCTTTTTTCCCGAAGATGTTAAAGCAGCTGATGTTTCTGAATAAAAACCCGAGAATGTACCTTGTTCGTCTGTTTTCAGTCTTTACTGAAGTTGCATGCAGTGACTTTTTGAATCCAGCAGATGTCGCTATTTTGTGATACGGCGACACTGTCGACACGACACAGTTTGGGAAATGTGTCACACACCTCACGAGGCCTCATCTTGCCCATCACTAGCGTCTGATACTACACCCAGGGGTCGTGAGCTACCAGTGGTGGCACTGAGGTACTACATCTAAATAACAATTATTGGTTTAGTAACCGTGCAGGTTACATTTCTTTGCCAGTGAGCGATGGTGGCTTTCCTGGAGAGTTCCTCTGTGATGAGCACACCAAGGAATTTGATGCTGCTCACTCTCTCTACAATCACTCCGTTGAAGGCAACTGGAGGGTGATGGGTCTCTAGAAGCCGACAACAATCCCCTTTGTTTTCAGCACATTGAGAGTGAGATTGTTGTCTCTGCACCACATAATCAGTTATCTCACCTCTTCCCTGTAGCTGGACTCATCATTATTGTGAATGAGACCAACCACAGTTGTGTCATCCGCAAACTTGGCAAACACATTAGTGCTGTTTTTTTTTGGTGTGCATTTGTGGGTCAGTAGGGTGAAGAGTAGGGGGCTGAGCACACATCCTTGGGGGGCCCCTGTGTTCAGGGTGATGGTAATGGATGTGCCGCCACTGGACTGCCTGTGGTCTCTCAGTCAGGAAGTCCAACAGCCAATTGCACAGCAAGGTGTTTAGTCCAAGCCGGTCCAGTTTCTGTATCAGTTGCTGGGGGATGATGGTGTTGAACAGGGGTCTCAAACTGATCCAGTAAAGGGCCGTGTGGGTGCAGGTCTTTGTTCCAACCAAGCAGAAGCACATCTGGGTCAATTTGTCAACCAAACGTCTTTGCTAAGGCCCTTGATTTGTAGACTCAGGTGTGTTTTTGCTTGGTTGGAACAAAGACCTGCAGCCACACAGCCCTTTACTGGACCAGTTTGACACCCATGGTGTTAAATAAGGAGCTGAAATCTACAGACAGCATCCTCACATATGAGTCCTCGGTGTCGAAATGGTTGAGAGCTGAGTGGAGGGCGGTGGAGACCTGTTGGCCCGATATGCAAACTGGTAGGGGTCCAGGGCGGGAGGGCGGATGGATTTGATGCGCTGCATGACTAACTGCTCCAGGCACTTCATAATGATGGGGTTCAGTGCAACGGGACGGTAGTCATTGCGGCAGGATGGAGCAGCCCTCTTTGATTCAGATGCACAGTCCTTAGTGCACGACTATGTATGTTGTCCGGGCCCGCAGCTTTGCGAGCGTTGATCCTGGAGAGGATCATCTCATGCTGGCTGGAGACAGGGTGAGCACCTGGACATCTGGAGGGGGTGGAGACTTCTGTGCAGGAGTGCTGTTGTGGGCTTCAATGCGGCCGAGGAAGTCATCCAGCTCGTTCAGTAGAGTGATGTCGCTGTAACGGGTCTGTGGTCGAGGTATCTCTGCTCTCGCTGAAGCGGTGGGCTATCCTTATGGTTCACTGCCTTTTTGCCTCTTCGATGCCACAGTCCAAGCTGGCCCTACCTGTTCTCAGGCCAGCCTTATCACCAATTCTGAAGGCGGCGTTCTGGGCCCTCAGTAACCTGTGGGTTTTCCCTGCCAGCCATGGTTTCTGATTGGCCCATACTATGTCGGTCTTGGTCCCTGTGACATCATCGATGCATTTCCTAATCCAGGCAGTAACAGTGTCTGTATTCCTGGATGTAGTTTTGATGATTGTAGGTGGTTGCCTGCTTGAACATGTTCCAGTCCGTAGTTTCAAAGCAGTCCTGGAGGGCGGAGGAGGCATCCTCTGGCCACACCCGTACTTGCCTCTGAACTGGTCTAGTGACTTTGGCCCTTGGTCTGTATGCTGGCATTAGCATAACAGTGGTGTGGTCAGTAGCACCCAGGTGGGGGAGGGGTGAAGCCCTGTACTGTATGCTCCTCGCTGTGTGGTAAATCTGTGTGTGTAAATCAGGTCTAGTACGATGTTACCTTGTGTAGGAGAGTCAATGTGCTTGTGTAGCTGTGGACACAATGACTTGAGGTTTGAGTGACTGGAATCACCAGCCATGATGAGGAGCCCATCTCATTGGGCAGTTTGTTGCTCACTGATGGCGTTGTTCAGTTCCTACAATGCCTCGTCTCTGTCCTTGTCAAAGGTTGGGGGGATGTAACCAGTGTAAATAGCAGAATGGCCATGATCTCCCCCAGCGGATGGAAAGGCCGACACTAAAGTAACATGAACTCCACTAGAGCTGAGCAGTGTTTTCGTACCATTTCAGTGCCTTGACATCAAGCATGTTTGATGTAACCACAGAGTCCGCTGTCACAGGTCTTATCCCTCAGTAAGAGTCCTGTCTGCTTAATAACATGGTAGTTGGTTGAGCTGAATGGAGTGCGGGACACCGTCGTTAAGCCATGATTCTGTGTAAACAAAAACGTAACACTCCCTCATGGTCTGCTGTGTCGATTTCAGGAGTTGTGTTGTGTTATGTTGTCCCGTTTATTGTCTAACTAGCGCACACTGGCGATAAGGTTGGATGGTATAGCTGGCTTGTTTGGTCTAGCCGCTAGCCTCGTTGGAATACCCCCCACTTGCCCTGCTTCTGCCTCCTTTTGCATCGCAAAAGGTAGGTTGTTGGAGTAGACCAAACCCCCGTAGCTTCTCCACGACCGCTGGCTTTAAATCCGTAAATCCAGTACTGCAAATGACAAGCAGTCTCTCACGGCTGTATGTTTGCCTTGCGGCAGATAGACACGACACACGAGCACATATGCGAACACATATGCAACGAATGGCGCGGTAAAAAACACGTAAGCACCGCGTTATAGAGAGAGAGAGAGGCCGCTGAATCCCCACGCGCCGCCATCTTGGCGAATAGGCGTATGCAGGGTTATGAATTGATGAATATCTTCACAATTCATGAACAAAGGAATCTTCGCTGTCTATTCAGAAATTAAGTTGCTATCACATATCCAGACCCCTATGAAGAAAAGAAAACCAAAGAAGCTCACGTTGCCTGAACTGGAGTCATCGGGGCCCCATCCTGGAGCGAGGCCTGGGGTTGGATCTTGACAGTGAGCACCTGGTGGCTAAGCCTGAAAAGGCGACGTGGGCCGCCCTCCCGAAGGCTTGTCACCTGCAGAAGCGCCCGTAAGGGGTTGGTGCATTGTGGTATGGTTGGTGGTTGATGGGGAGAGCCTCAGCGACCTAATCTTCGGACAGATCACTTCATTTTTTCAACTTTCAAGCGCCCGACAGCCAGGGCTGTTGCTGGAACCAACAACTTGGATCTGGGAGGAGTTTGGGGAGGCCATGGAGGAGGACTACTGGTCGGCTTCAAGGAGGTTTTGGCAAATCGTCTGTTTACAGTGGAGATGGGGAGCTGCTGCAGTCAACTGAGGATGTGGTCGGGTGGTGGCAGGAATACTAGGATCTCCTCAATCCCACTGGCATGTCTTCCTCAGAGGAAGCAGAGGCTGGGGTGGATTCATTCATCATCCGAGCCGGAGTCACCAAGGTAGTTAAGAAGCTCCACGATGGCAGGGCGCCAGGGATGGATGAGATCCACCCTGCGCACCTCAAGTCTCCGGATGTTGCAGGGCTGTCATGGCTGACATGCCACTGCAACATCACATGGCAGTCAGGGACAGTGACCCTGGACTGGTAGGCCGGGGTGATGGTCACTCTATTTAAAAAGGGGGACTGGAGGGCATGTTCGAATTACGGAGGGATCTCACTCCTCAGCTTCCCCGGGAAAGTCTACTCCAAAGCACTGGAGAGGAGAATCCAGCCGATAGTGGAACCTCAGATCCGGGAGGAACAATTTTTCGTCATGGCCGTGGAACACTGCAACAGCTCTACACTCTCTGCAGAGTGCTGGATGGGTCACAGGAGTTTGCCCAACCAGTCTACATGTGCTTTGTGGACTTGGAGAAGGCATTCGACTGGGTTCCCCGCAGTGCCCTGTGGGGGGTGCTCCGGGAGTATGGAGTCCATGGCCCCTTATTAAGGGCTGTGCGGTTTCTGTATGACCATCGCAATGCTGCACCAAAAATGGGGGATGCTTACCCCCGCTTGGCAACGTGGCACTTTCCTTGTTGATTCCAAAGGGGTCGCGTATCTAGTCATCATCCCTCGGGGAAAGTAGTGCTTAAACTGCTCCAGAAGTTTATGCAGGTGATCGTCTTCTTCATTTCATTTTTTCTCGCTGTGTCCAGCTGCTGTCCTTCATGACAGGCATTGGGGAGCATGTCCGTCTTATTTTTAGAACTACCACCTGTCCATAAGGGGATC
>OMPJ01028121.1:0-16162 GCA_900312935.1 Carapus acus
TGAATCAACCAACCAATTAATGTCAATCAAAAATATTTTTTTGCTTTTATCCCTGTGTGTAGGGCTGCAGGAGCAAGTGTCCATTATATTAATGGGATGATATAGCCTATGTTGTCTTATCATACTCACATTTAGTTGAATTCAGTCGTAGAATATATTGTATGGCTCTCTCACTGAAATAAATTTCCTAATATTTTGCTTTTATGGCTCTTTTAGTCAAAAAGGTTCCCAACCCCTGCGCTACTCGCTCCACCTTAGTTGTTCCTCTAATGATCTAATTTGTAATCCTGTCCAATCTACTCCTGAAGAAAATCTTGTCATAATCATTGGCCAATTCCATCTCAGCCCCCTGTCTCTTTGACAGAGCTCTGTTACTAAACCATACATCATGGAAGATCTCAATTCCATCCTGTAAACCCTCTGTTTCAGTCTAGCCGCGATCCGCCTATCACAAAGCATTCTTGACACTCTCCTAATACCCATGCCACCCTGTCTGCTCTCTGTTCCTCGCCTCTCTTGCTCATTGTCCATTATGAATGGTTGAGCCAATGTATCAAGTCATCACAGCATATCTACAATATATCCAATGATGAACTTAAATGAAACCTTTAAATCCTCATCAATAATAATGATAAAAAAATAGATTTAACAATATTTGTGGAAAATCCTTTTAAGTCCTGTGTAACACTGACTGGCAATTTTGCACTATATAAAAGATTGTATCAATAGATTACAACAGATTTGTATGGAATTACATCACATATCAAATTATATTACCTGATATCACATTGCACTGCATCAATTGTGTAGTGTTTTATTATATCACCCTGACATACTGCTTTGACATATTGTCACAAAGTTGCTAGAAATTACACAAAATCAATCAAAACAAACAATTTGGAGCATTGTTTTCCAATTCATTGCTGATCATCCATTAGAACACTAACAAAATAATAAATTGTACTAAATCTGAGAGATGACACTGCAAGTAGTCACCAGAGAGCAAGTCTCAACACAACTACGCAAAAAGACAGCATCTCTTAGTATTTGTAGATATCCCACAAGGGCAGAAGACAAGCGCATTGATCACATTGGGACCACACAGGCAAGTAAATGCATTTATCTATGTGTGCAGTTATTCTTGTTGAAATCAATGAAATCAGTCAGCTCATGAACAGTGTTAATGCCATTCCAACTTAAAGAACATGAAAACATGGCTCCTTCTTGTATCGAAAGGCTATATGAGGGTTGTGTGTATATGACATGTAGTGGCTCATGCATCATGTTATCACTTGCTTTACTGTCAAGAGTGTCACAACACCCCAAGCCTTCCTTCCCTCCCTCACTCCACACACGGGTGTGAGAAAATCACATACCTTCAATTCCCATACGCAGACACACCCAACTAGCAAATTTTCAGCCAATCAAAAGGATGCACTTTGAGAACACATCTTTCAAATGTTGCATGAGTTTTTGTATTCGGTTGTTATTAATTGTTTTCGATGAAACTACCTTCTTTCAGGTTGAAAAAAACAATAGAATTTTATTTTTTAAGTATTGTTCCTGGGATGCATTCTATACATAAACACAATGAATATGACACATGCCACACTTTGTGTTGAACACTCACATAAACTACTATGTTAATTTGGGCTATAATCAATAGATAATGTGTGTTTTGTGTGGGGTGGAAATAATCCAAAAACAGTACAATAGATGCACAGTAGATGTTAACCACAACACCACCTGGTAAGCTTCTTTGCCTCTAATCAGTATCTGAATTCAATCAATGTAACAAGCAATTCAATCAATGTGAAAATGTAACCAAATAATTCATTTAAGTATATAACATAAGAATTAGACCACTATGATGCGTGACTGTGTTCACATTGACAGGACACTGTGTGCTAATAATATGATGACATAGACAGCTTTGTACCTTCCATTGAAGTACTAACATAAGCACTAAACACCACAGCACCATGCATTCAAGTTTTCTATACTATGATCCCAGCCAGCTTTTTATATTCTGAAAAGGAAATATATAAAATTGTTTCTCAAGAAAGTGCAGCTTAAGTCTTTCTTGTATCTTACACAAATCTGAGTGTGTGGCAATGAAAGACAGCAGGTTAACTGAAGACTGCACAACAAATTACTTGATTGAACTGTTCCCGAATTGGGGCCTGAGCACATCAGTGGGGCATCAGAGCACATTGAGGCTGAGAAAAGTAGTTTTAAATGTGATTTTCCTCATCAATGACTTTGATCATAAATGACCAGAGACAATTTCTTCAAAGTGGTAATTTCCTCTTTAATTTCTGTAGTTAAATATGGAGGCAAAAACAGATCATCGAACATCTCTTCGTATAATAAGATCTGTTACAAACTGCCAAATATGTCATTCAAATGAGCAAAAGGACTGAAACCACTATCACCGACTGCTATTCGATCAGATCTTGTAACACTTTAACCTTGCATGTGTACAATTCAGCACATGAAAGATGAGCTTTGCAGGTCAATGGCGGTGAGCTGTAACTGTTGACTGTGGCACTGAAAAGCGTTGTTGCCTCAGGCACAGCAGCTCTCAATTCTCACCAGAACTATTTGTGTTTTGACAAAAATGTGGCTTGATTTTGTTGTTCATGGAATTTGTAAAATCAATGCAGTATCTATTAGACATGACAAATATTGCATATGTATTGAGTTCCATATGATGGTGACAATTGACTACTTGGTGACCATGACACTTGAAAATAAAAAACTATATCTTCTTAATTATCAAAACACTTTTAAGCTGGGATGTAAAAAAATCTTGATGATTGAATATCTACTTAAGTCGTCAAAATGTGATTGAACATAATTTGAAGTAACATTCTTATCATATAGATGTTTACAGTTAATTTCACAACTAAGTAATTGTTGGAAAAATGAAATGTGCCTGGCCTTGCCTAAGAGCACATTTGTCTATACTGATAATGTGGATGACCCACAAGCATTGCACTGTGAGAAAATGGGCTCTCTCGGCCTGGGCAGACCTGTCTGTGCACCTGCTGATTCCCAGGCCTGCATGCCAGTATTTCACTAGAGTGAAACCCAGAGACAGAGAGTGAAACTGGCCCACAGCCAGGGGAAGAGTTGGTAGACTAAGCCTGACAATCCCTAAACGCTGGATACTCTGGGAGGAACACAAACCCTCTTCATGGCGATGGTTGGAATGACAAAGACTAAGAACATATATTGTAAAGTACTGTACATAAATATTCTGCAGCATTAGTCCACGCACACTTGCTATTAGATTTAGAAACAATTGGATAATATTTTAAGACAATTACACACAATAGATGAGGTCCAAAATAAATTGTACATACAAGAAGTCCTTTGCATAGTTTGAGACTCAACAGACCTTTACCAATCTTGCGTTGCTGTCATTGCCCAAATATCACTGATGATGTCTCTCTCCAAAGATCTCTCCAAAGAAAAACCCGGAGAAACAACTATCAGGCTCAACATAACACTGTCTTGCCTCATTGGTGATCATGTGGATAGCATTAGCATTTGTCATCCCAGAGCACAGCTGGATACCAGAGGTAACTTATCATATCCTTAAAAGGTGTGACTGCATAGATTATTCAGACTGCCTTCTATGCATGCAGTTAGGCCCAGTGTGCCTGACTTCATAAATTATCACCAAAAGGAAAGAAGCTTTCTCTCTTGTAAGACTCTCATCAGACATATACCTCCAACACTCTACAAATGAAACCAAAAGTACCTTGTTTGTTTTAAGTTTATTTATTGACATTGCATCACTGTAACATGTGAAAACACAAGCAAATTAGAGCACTACTTGTCTGTTTCTTTGGGGGGGAAATCTACAGTAATGAGTAATAAAGAATGTCGTGAACTTGAAAAAAACCTTAATATTTCATGTCACATAACAGTAGAAAATAAGCTGTCATAACAAACAGAACAGTCTTTATATGATAAAAAACAGCTTCCACAAGAAGCAAGGGGAGGCATAATCCTTGATGCAGTCAAGGTACTTACTGCACCACATACCGTACAACAGCTGTACATGGGGGGTGAGGCGGGTGGCTGTCTGCTGGTTTTTCTTTTAGTCATCATCTTTTACACCATATCAAATTTTATTTTGGTGTGTTGTTAAATTAACAAATTCTTTATAAAAACTGTTAAGGTCAGCAAATATCAGTGTCAGCTTCTGTCAAACACTCCATCTTGAACAAACAACTGTACTTCCTCTTAATGGTAAGTCTTGATATTATGATTATGCAACCAATGTTGATTCAGCAGAATGAAAAATCCTATTGTGATCATGTGCAAGTGGGCAAATAACAGAGTGAATTCAAAACAAAGTAAACATTGTCGCAATCATGCAGTTTTCTAGGAATGGTAGGAAGTAATCGAGAAATATACAATAAATGATTTGAGCAATTGTGCCAAGGAAATGAGTTAAGATAAATTGAGAACGCAGATTGACGAAAAATAGGGACAGGTGCGTTTTTGTCACACACATCGACAATGATATGCTTTAGTTAGCTAATTAACTCGACATAAGTAGGTAATGAAGCATTTGGCACGCAGGCACAGCTTTGGCACCTTACTCTGCATATAAACACGCAACAGAGGACAAGTGGCAAGAACAGAGCAGTTTTGTGTAACTGCAGTTATCCAGCAGTTACACAAAAGACTCCTTTAGGAAGCAAGGCGAATCCCTTGTATTTACAAGACCTATCTACAGAGATCTCAAATGCATAATACTTCCCCCTAAATAACTGGGCAAGTCTTCGAGACAGCTCTGAAATTAAGTACTGTACCTTTAAATCTATGAAGAATAGTTGTTCTGGGTCTGTTTTAAGGGGGTTAAACATCATCAAAGAGTATTCTTTCTCCACTTGTCATAAGAGGAATTTGCTCTCAATGCCACACATGCCACTTTGTTGTTGCTGATGTCTACATTACAAACCATATGATAAATGTGGAGTGGGACTTTGAAATAAATCTAAACTTCAGTCAAAGACACTCACAATTGACAGCTCAATTTGTTGAATTCAGATGAAGCAGAATAACTTCTTCCAACTACACCTGGAAAATGCTTTTTTGTGCTTATCTGAAAACTTTCTCCTCTTGGTTTTGCGGGTTTTGTTTTTAATGGCAGCAAAGATTGCTGCATCAAAGGCCTCCTTCAAGTTCTTTTGTGTAAGTGAGGAGCACTCTATATAATCTCTAGCCCTAATCTTCTCCGCCATATTCCTAGCCCGGGTACTCAAAACTGGCTTGACATTGGACCGGTTCAGGTTAATGAGGATATTTACATCTTGTAAGAGATCTGACTGAGTGCCGACAAGAATGATTGGAGAGGTGGGATTGTATGCTTTGATTTCTGGGACCCACTTCTTGGTGATGTTTTGAAATGAGGTTGGGTTGACCATGCTGAAGCACAGGAGGAAAACATCAGCATGAGCGTAAGACAGTGAGCGGAATTCATCGAATTCCTCCTGACAGGAACAAGAAAACAGGACCCCAATATTAGTTTTTTTTCAATGCCAGTGACTCACCAAGGCATCACACATCATGCTAAATGATTTGAACGTGGAAGACTTTAATGTGTCACTGTTGAGTAATTGATTTGAGTGGTCCTATGAAACATTTTGTGGTAGCTCTATATTTTCAAGTTAACAAAGCTATCGAATGCACAATAATTTTCTACTATCAGTCTATCAGTAAACAAGTAAGGAGTAATACCATTAAGTGACCATGTGCAGCCTGTGAGGATCATGTAATCACAAATAAATTTCCTGTTCTCTTCAGTGAATATAATTTTATACCTGGCCAGCTGTGTCCAGAAGCTGAACTTTAACAGGGGTACCTTCTACTTGGACCTGACCTGGGACAGAAAATCATTGCAATAACAAAGATGGTTACAGTTCAGCACAAGATTTGTATTATACCACAAATATGATAATTTAGCATGTGCAGCACAAACCAAAGCTGATTGTCTTTACATCAGGTACTTAGGCATTAATTTGAAATACAGAGGATGATATAACTTTGTTTGAAATCTTCACCACAGAAGCACTTCATTGAAATAAATTAAAGATAAATCTAAGGACATGTATTTGTGTGGTAGTAGCTCAGTCAATAAAGACTTGACCTAAGAACTAGAGGGTAGCCAGATGACGTCCAGGGCAGAACAAGAGTATAAGATAAAGGAATAATTGAGGCCAATCCAAAACCTATTGGGGCTCAATTGCACTGCAATTTCTTCCCCAAAAATAACTAAATAAACAACAACTGATTAAGAGGTCATTGTAATTTCCCCTGAGAACCATTAATGAAGCGTGCCTTTCTCTCTTTTTGTATCAACACTCACCAGAAAATACGTCAAAGCCTGTTTGTCTATACTCTGCTGGGTATCCATTTGATGTGTAGCTGACGATCATACTGGTCTTCCCTACTGCACCATCCCCTACCAACATACAGCTGATCACCCAGGGCTCCAGTTGGTCCTCTCGGGTCAGCCCGCAAACTGAAGGAACACGGCACTCATGGTAGGGGTAATCCATATGAGGTGGCATATCGAGGAGAAATCACAGCCGTCTGTGATCCCAGGCGTTCCTGGTGAGTTCAGTTGTAATGTTCAGTCGTACCCAGTCGCATTACGATATCAACCGTCGTTTGTCAGCACGGTGACAACATTAAGGCCTGAGAGCGGCTTGATAACTATCCTCCCGGACAGGTTGTGTGATTTGCATAACCACCCCCACAAGGGAGTCTTCTCAACCGATTCTGCTTGCATGTACATGCATGTGCATACGCCGTGTTTATCAGTCTGTTCCCTGAATACGTTGATCACGGCAAACACATTCAGTGAACACACATTGCACCCAGTTTTGCATACAAGTTATCAGAAAAAAAGCAATGTAAGCTATCATTTCAGCCAAGTGTAGACAAAAAATCATTTACATGCACAAAACTAAATTAAACGTAACGTAACTGAGCATTTTTAATCTGACTTTGTTTTACCTTGCCATGATTTTGCTAAACAGTACCTAAACGAGTTAAACAAATGAAAGTGTAAAAAGTGAATATGAATTAGCCTCCCCGTGGTTTACGCATCTCGTGCCAATCGTTACTATTGCATTGATTGACCTGATTAACTGAGCATTTTTAAAGAAAAACAAACACTGATTATTGTAATCATTTGCCCAGAGTCTTTTGACAACAGGGAAGAATCCCGCATGTCACACAGTACCCTTGTTGATCTGTATGAACCATTAAACGTTTACATTATTAATAGTAATACTGAACAACACGGCAATCGTAACCACTCACGTGTGTCACGGTGTCGATGGGGAAAAGTTAAGTTGTAATGCACTGCAAGAGTTTGAATATGTATCTTTCTATTTGAGTGTGCATGCCTGCGGGTATGTTCGTCTGATTTTGTAATTTTATTTCGGCATAGTAATGACAAGCGCACGATTAAGGATCAGTCACTGGGAATCATCTCGTTATGGTCGACTCAAAGCGAAACCACACATACCTAGTAGGTGACTCACCAATTAAGCATTGATGAAGAAGGGATCGATGAATATTTGTTTTCTCTCGTATTCTCACGATATATGGTTATTTCAAGTTTGAACGTCGTGGATGAAGGCAAGTATTCATGACATGTTTGAGAGCAAAGTAATGTATTGTTCAACTGCAGTTTCATTACAGAAAGAGGAGTGAGATCAAAACTGAGGGCGGAACTTTGGTCTTAATACCTCAGACTCGTCGCCGGACTGTTTTTGTGGTTGTACTTGGCGTCGTCCAACCTTTCTTCGTTCACTAGCACAGGGCTTGTCGATTTTAGCACCCACGATCAGAGCAACGTAGCCGTTTTGTCTGTGGATTCAGTGAAAGTCGGCATCCGTCAATGACACCATGGCACATTCAATGGAAACACAGCTGCAGAGTATATTTGAAGATGTTGTGGTAAAGGGCATTTTCACGAAGCTATAATGTCATTCAAAGTCTCATCGCAAGTTACCCCGTTTTTCTACAAATGTGTGATTGCTGTGCGAAATTGGAATATTGTTACAGTAAACATTAACACACAGTTGTTTCACCGAATGACCCCCAGGCTTATACGTATGACCGTAATGAAGGAAATCAAAGCATTGCCTGTATTGCATTTTTCCCCGATGAAGTGTTCGGCAGTGGCTCGATGAGCGCAGCCGTCATTGACCATCTCCGATTGAGCGTCAGTTTTCACGGATGTGGCCTTAATACTCGGCGGTTGCATTTTGAGGGGAAATGCCTGACGAGGGAGATACATGTACATCAAGAAACTTGATGATGAATAGTAGAACACGACACGACCAATTTTTACTTGACTGCACACGTAACATGTTAATTGTCTTTTTCTCTCTCTTAAAACCTTTTCAGAAAACTGAAATGATCGAGGAAGCTTTTGCAGGGTAAGAAGTACGAATTCTGACCATTCTGGATCTCTTAGTTGTTATTTCACGGTCTAGAAGTCCACATATCACATATTGAATGTTCCTGTCTGTTCGACGAAGCTGACTAAGGTTTCCTGTTTTTCGTAGTCTGCATAATAGCTTGATTACTACCGTGTCCATCAGAAGTGACTACGCTGAAAAATGCCAAGTTTTTGCACCACATATTTTTGTGGAGAAAATTGAGTTTGATTTGGTATTTTCTTCTCAGGATGTTTATGGACACACCTGAGGATGAGAGGACTAAACTTATCAGCTGTCTGGGAGCATTCAGACAATACTTGGCAACGCTACCACAGGTCTGTTGCACATACTGACAGTCAATTTCTCGCCCTACGGCAGTGATGGATAAGTTGGTCCCTCTCTTTGTAGGAGTCCCATGAGCAGTGTGTGCAATGGATAGTGCGTTTCATTCACAACCAGCACAGTCCCAAACGCATCTCTTTTCTTTACGACTGTGTTGCAATGGCTGTGGAGACCAGCCTCTTACCATCGAGGTACACACACTCTCTCTCACACTCGCGCTCACACACACGCACATAGCCAGACAGACAGAAAGACATGTAACTACAATTAATCACCTTGTTTTTTTACTATTAACAATCTAAATTGAAGATGGTAATATTGTTAAATTTTTTCATTGTAAGGATGGTGTGTGTAGCGCTGATCAGCTCGGACACATTGGAATGGGAGAGGAGTCAATTGTGGTCATTAACTTTCATGCTGATCCGCAAGATCATTGGAGGAGTGGACTACAAGGTGACCCTCAAGTACATTCATGCGCATGCACTTAGGCATATTCCAGTACTGTAGAGAGATTGGAGTCCCATGAATGACACCACTGCTGTTTTATGCAGCAGACAAAGGCATTGTCTTACTATTGCAGATAGTCAAGTTTTTGACAGTTTGCGTAAAATGTTTGTGTGTTTTATGACTGTTTATCGCTCTCAGGGTGTCCGGGATCTATTGAAAGCTGTTTTAGATAAAATTCAGACCATCCCTACACCAGTCAGTTCCGCCATAGTCCAGCAGCTCCTGGCCGCCAGAGAGGTATATGTTGTTCTCTGTCTGTAGCATTTGTTTTTTTAAACTAAATTATGAAAAAATATGTCATCCAAACCTGACCACCCTATGAGTGCAATGTTACAATATGCATTTGTGCCTGTGTTCTAGGTTGTGGAATATATCCTGGACAGAAATGCATGTCTCCTGCCAGCCTATCTTGCCATTTCAGAAATCCGTAAATTGTATCCAGAAGGCCAACTTTCACATTGGGTGATAGGCTTATATTAACTTATGTAATTGTGATTTTGCATCCCAGAATACTCCATCTGGTACTCAATATGTCCATCTTCTCTATATTTCTTTGTAGCTTTTAGGGAGTTTGATATCGGACTTCGTGGATAGCTTTAGACCCACAGCCAGAATCAACTCAATCTGTGGTGAGACACACAAACACACACACATTCATGGCTAGCATTCCATTTATGATAATGTTTTGCATTACTTTTTGTTGAAGACTAAACCCAATGCACTGAAAACTACTCCAAAGGGCAAAAACTATGATGAGATGAAAGTTATCAACAGCTGCAGCATTTTATCTGTGCTGCTTTTGTTCCTTCCTTGTAGCAGGGTTTTTACCATTGTTGTCGTAGCATTCAAAAAAATTTAAATGTTTGTTGAGATTTGCGCGATAACTTGGTAAGTTAAATTAGATTGAGGGAAACTCATAGATGTCATTCCAGTATCCATGTCAGAATTGGCAAAAGGAAACTAAAACCGCATTATCAACAGCCAGTGTGTATTGTTGCAACGGTATGAGGAAGAACAAATGTTAATTTTGCTCTCAAGTGATTACTGCTGACAAGAGTGGTTCAACAATCGGAAATTTCACAAGAATTGTGAGATCCACGTACTGTATAGTCCATAGGAGGCCTCAGCTTTTTGCAGCCTTTCAAAGTACTCTTGAGAACAACAATCTGAAGAGGCTCTAGCACACCCTGATCTTCTCAGTCTCATATTTTCTGTCCAAAGTACAGAATCTATCACTTCTCGTTTGCACATGACCAAACCATCTCACTCCTGCCTTCCCGACCTAATCTCCTAACGACTCCAACTTAGCTGTTGCACTGACATGCTCAATTCCGATCTTGTCCAATGCAGTTACTCTGAAAGAAAAGATCATCATCTTCATCTAATTTCATTTCACAGTGGAAATTGCCATCCTACCTATTCCCTACCCTCACCACGGATAATAATATTGTCCGCAAACATCATCATTTCTCAATCTCTCCATCACCATTGCAAGGAGGGACTGAGAACAGATCCCTGATCAACATCTGCATTCCACCACCAAGTCTTTTTTCTGCCCTGAGTAAACACTACTTTTCTGCTATCTATATTTCTATCTATATTTCGCCATCTCAGAAAAACTTTTTTTTCCCAAAAAGGCAAATGTAATACAGTTGGTAGAACTGGTTACTACACTCTTTCATCACTGACCATTTTGGACTTAAGTGTTTGATTGTGCCTGCATGCCATGCCATATGCATATGTACCCACAGGAAGGTGCAGTTTGTTGCCTGTGGTGAACAACAGTGGAGCCATTTGCAACTCGTGGAAATTGGACCCATCTACTCTTCGCTTTCCTCTGAAGGGCATGCTGCCCTTTGACAAGGTCACACCCCAAGCATGCATGAACGCACGCACGCACGCACGCACGCACGCACATACGGTATTGTCTATACAGAGACAGAATTATATTTTTTACCTGTAGGACATGTTTGAGCCACAGACTGGTTTGCTGCGCTATGTATTAGAGCAGCCGTACTCGAGGGAGATGGTCTGCAACATGTTGGGACTCAGCAAACAGGTACACACTCCTCTTCCTCTTGCTTGTCATGTGATATGACATGTTCTGTTTCTTCTTTCTCACTCCACAGCCTCTCTTTTTTTTGCCCACCGTCTCAAGTTTATTCAGATCTTTGTTTGCTCCTCTAACATGCCCTCCTTAGCCATGTCCACTGTCCCCTACTTGATCTATTCTTCTTCTGTACCATCCTCAGACTTATTCCTCTCCTTTTTTGTCCTATTCTCATGGTTGCTTTTCCTCATCTTTTTCAGTCATCTGTTTTGTTTCTATCGCCCTCTTATCTTATATGTGGTCACATCACTTATTTTTTCTCTCCCTTGAACACCCTTCACTCCTCCACCAGTACCATAGTAATACAACCACAGTAGACCTCTGTGAGCAAGTCGGTGGTGTGAACTTGACCCTAAATGCAGTACTGTCAGTTTGCCATGTTGGACTTGTTCAATCTCAGCTGTCACTGTCTGATCACACCCTCAACCTATGTATTGTAGACAGAAAACCTGTGAAACAAGACCATTTTTTTCTCATAAAACTTAAATCAGATAATCCATATTTCATCAGGAATCAGGAATCTTTCATTGTCATTACCGCAATTGAATTGTGTAATGAAACTAAGGTGCTGCATTCCGGTGCAAATAGTTCAAATAGAGAAAGAAGAAGAAGAAAGAGAGTTTCTATATACAGAAAAATATATACACACACAATATATACATTATAATTATCGGTATAAACATTATAGATATCCTTATTAAATAATGTTGTACGTTTGAATCGGCCGAGGTGATGTGAACTGTGCTGAACATTGATCAACCTAGGTCTTAGGTCACAACTTTCCCTTTTTCTCACTGTGTCCCTGGTATCTCTTTTTAATTGCCCTGTCTGTTCCTCTTCTTTCCCTCCAATTTCCCTTTCTCTCTTCTCTTTCCATCTGCATCTCTATCTTGCTTTCTCTCTTGTCCTCTGGTTATGTTTTTGTTTGTTTGTCTCTTTGCCATGCACTCTGTAGACTCTGAACATTACCCAGGTATGTCTGCTGCTCCTCTCCCTCAGTGACCCAACCAACTAACTGGCCCACTTGACTGCTCTTCTTATTAAAGGCACACTGATACTATCATGGAGACAGCACAAAATAAAAATAAAAAAAAGAATTGTTGAACTGGAATAGTGAAAGGCTTGAAATGATGACAGCAGGGTTTTATACACAAATGAAAGCAGGGAAAGGTACAAGGTGAGACGATTAAGTAGAACGAAAGATAATGAAGGTGAGTGATCAAATTCAATGTGTAATGTACCTTTCAGTTGAGTGGGAGTAGCTATCATTCCGTGCAATAGTGTGGAATACAAATTCTTCTACATGATGAGGATATCACAGTGACAGAGGCAAGCATGTGTGTAATATATTGGCCTGCCCTCGAGTAAAGATTTAGGTAGAGAATCTTGATGTTCTGAAAGATTCGTTTTTCATCATAATGGAATCAAATTAATCACCCAAGACATGCGTGTTATTGGTATCATTCACATTCACTGGAAAGCTGAAAAGTTAAAGGCATCTCCTTTATTTCATTATTTATGTAGTCATATCCATATGATCCTCTTAGGATCAACCAATTACTGGTAGATCCAAACAATAAATCAAATTGATTTGTGTAATTCTGATTTGTGTAATTCTGGACCCTTGTGATTTGTTGAACCAACATTTGCAGGATATTCCCAACAAATTAAAGTAAACTCCTTTCTTTAAGGTGGAAGATGAGGTAGTGTAGTTTTTTAAATCTTCACCACTGTTAGTGTTGATACCATTGGTACCACCACTCTTTGCTTTTGGCCTCTCAAATCCCATTGCTTCGCCAATATGGATGTAAATTATTTCATGCATGTTGTTAGCAAAATGGTCATGACCAAATATAGTCAGAGACAGGTCTCAGGTCAGATATGGTGAACATAGCTGCTTTATCTATCACCAGGCTAAAAAAAAGTAAAATAAATTTCCTTATAACTGGTTTGATATGGCAAATGCATGATATTAACAGCTACTTAACAGCATATATTGTAAGGAATTTCACCGCACCTCTAAAAGTGATAACCTGAACAGTCATGTTGAGTTTGATTTGAGGAAGAAGAACTGTTCCCAAGGAGTGTGGATCTTTTTGATATTATCATGTGAAATGTACCCCAAAATAAATTCTTATTGGTCAGTGCCTGAACAAAGGTGGTGTTCTTCCTGACGTTGCTTGCTGTCTCTTTAAGTCAGCTGCTGTGTGAAACAGGAAAGATAAAACCTGTACCTTTTTGCTGTGGGATGTCTGTGCATTTCATGCCATGATGTGATGTAGAATGTTCTTGAAGTATCAGCTTTACACAATTTACTTAAATATCTGTCATGCATACTCACATATTGGACTCTTAACGGCCCTTAAGATGTGCTTGCTTGGGATGTACTTGTGTGTTTTTTTTGAGGGGAAGAAAAGAGATGCTGGGCTTACATTTTGCACAAAGTGGAAAGAACCAATGGTCACCCCACAACCCCTCTCCCTCAATTTACTAATCCTGCCTCATCAGATCCTGTACCTTGCCTGCCACATTCTGAATGCTCTATGTTGATCATTCTGTGCCATGCTGTTCATCTGGTGGGGATGCTGTGACATGTTATTGTTTGATCCAAGAACCAATGATGTGCAAAAGGACTCAGTAGTAGACCACATAGAGATTCCCCAAACATTATAGAACACTGAACTAGATACCACCTGCATCCAGCTACAATGCTGAAACAAAATTGAAAGTCAACGCCAACTGGTTGAAAGTGTCCGTAAGTGTTCCCCTCTCCATCATCATCTATCCCAATCTTTCTGCCAACATACATTTTATTTTTTAGTCAAGTTAAGTCAAGTCACTTTTTATTTGTATTGCCCAATCTCACAAATCACAATTTGCCTTAGAGTCACTTGCTCCTCTGCTCTGAGCCGCACCAGTGTGAACCTCCCACAACTGACATGAGACTCAGGATCTCACATTTAGGACTAGTGATTTGTAAACCATAACTGTGGTCTCACTCCTGGTCTATTCTTTCCACATTGTTGCTCTCAAGATGTCAATATCATGCTTTCCTGCTTCACGTACACCGTAGTCCCCCACAGATTTGATGAAAAAAACTGAATTGGATCTATCCCTTTATCCGTGGCTAACATTTGCCAGAGGACTATGAACATATACAATTTTATAGGGAACATGGTTTTGGTGTAAAATTTAAAGGTGATTGACCTGAACTGCCAAAGATTTTACTCATTGATATGAAATCATGAATATCATACGGGAGCAAGGGGACTCATGGTATTACCAAGCCACATTTATGCAAAGTGTTTTAATTTAACCTTCCTCTTGTTCTATCTCTCTTGCTTTTTTTCTATCCTCCTTTGCTCTTACACTGACCTCCCACAATGCCTATACTTCCTTTCGTTTTCTGTGTCAATGGGCATGCACTGCTATTCCTTTCCTTTCTTTGGTTCACCACCCTTTGGACTCCTTCTTTACTTTCTTCCATCTCCTGTTCACCACTGCTCCTATCCCTAAACACTCCTCAACCTCCTCCAGCAAAAGCAGCGCTGTCCTGTACTGGAGGAGCAGCTGGTGGACTTGGTCGTCTACGCCATGGAGCGCTCTGAGACGGAGGAACATTTTGATGCTGACATTGGAGGGACCAGCCAGTTGTTGTGGCAGCACCTCTCCTCCCAGCTCATCTTTTTTGTCTTATTTCAGTTTGCAAGTTTCCCGCACATGGTTCTGTCCTTACATCAAAAGGTAAGATCAAAAGGACCTGGGAAGCTGTCTGGGATTCAGATTTTAAACATGAAGGATGAAGTTGTTGTTAAAATGTCACAGATATGGAGAGTGCTGTTGTCCTGAGATTTGCTCTCCTTTTTCTCACTTGGTGCAGCCAACAAACCAAGATTTAACCGATCAGTAATGTGTAATCATGTAATGAGTGAAATTGAACTTGATTATGAATTCACAACAGAACTGGTACAATTAACAAGATAAACAAGTCACAACAACATCAGCACTTCAGAACATCTGCGAATATACTTTGGTAATCGTAAGTCAAAGTATGTAGAATGTGTACTTGAATTTAATTGACATGATGTTTTGCTCACCCAATCTTAAGACAGATTCTACACGCAGATGAGTACACAAACTTTAACAGTGTGATTCTTTGTCTCATTTTACCTACCAGGGGTCCCCAACTTACATAGCATAGCAGTTCCATTCCCACAACCTTGAGACCGAATTGTGACCATAACTAGAGATGTCCGATAATATCGGCCCACCGATATTATCGGCCCGATATTAGCATAAACACGTAATATTGGTAACGGATTTTTTGGCTCTAAAACCGATAAAATTAAAAACCGATAAAAACACAATAATGCTTGCGTTACACTGAAATAGTGCCTATCCGCTCCTGAAGCGTTTACCGGCGCACATATCGGTATCGGCTGTTATCGGTATCGGTAAATTGAGAGTCGGACAATATCGGCATATCGGATATCGGCAAAAAAGCCAATATCGGACATCCCTAACCATAACCCTTACCATTAAACCAATTATATGGCCAATGCTAGTTGTACTTTTAACTGGCGGCTGAAGGTGACGCTGTCTTCCTCAGCTACTGACGCATGACACTATATTCGTCCGCACATCGTTATGGACACACAACGCTGTATTCATCCGCACATCTCTGCACAAGTGGTACCTGTATGATACGTATCCACAGTCATTT
>OMPJ01028123.1:0-63404 GCA_900312935.1 Carapus acus
TGTGTGTGTGTGAGTAAATGTGTGCAAAGTGAGCAAACTGTGCAACTGTCTCTCTCTCTTTCTCACTCTCTCTCTACCATACACATTCCATTCGCTGGCATTGTGCTGTCAAACAAATGTGTTTTCCTCATATTTTCTGTCTGAAACACAGAGAGAGAGAGAAAGAGAAAGAGAGAGAGAGACAGAAGCCATGCTTTGCTTCTCTCGCCTCCCAAGTGAAACATCATCCAGCCTTCATTCCCTCCATCATTGTGTCAGTCCGCCTGTTATATGCGTGTGTATGCGCACACACGCGCATGTGAGTATAAGGTGTGTGTTCCATCGGAGGCCCACTCGCGAGCAACAGGCCATCTTGCTGATATCTGGCCCCCAGTGGCGAAGCCTTTTCCTCTCACACACACATGCGCACACACTTTCTCACAGATAACTTCACTGTCCTGCTTTCTCTCTCACTGGCTTACTAAAAAAAAAAAACCTAAAAGTAAAAGTAAAACATAAAACTGCGTGTTATGTGTGTGTGTGCGTGTGTGTGTGAGAGGCACCAACGCATGTCGCAGCTTTACATCAAATTGTCAACAGATCCTCTCCGTTCAGTGCTCATACACACTTATCACTTCTTTCTACTTTTAAGCCTCTGACGTCTTCCTCTCCTTTTTCTCTTCTGCTTTCATTTGGAGCAGAGATGAAGACGCGTCAGATGCTGAAGTTCCTCGCTGCACCTTGATGAAAGCTCTGATTTACGATGTTCTCCACACCACCTGATGTGCAGGTTGAGGAGATGAAGCCACTCCCTCTCTCTCTCCCTCTCTCTCTCTCTCCCCCCTGCTTGCCTCTTCTCATCCCTTTTTTCCGCACCCACTCTCATCTGGTGCCCTCCTCACCCCTCTGTTCGTAGCTCCGCTCCCGATTTGGTGAGATTCTCATCAATCCACCATGTCGGCCCCACTTTGCGTTCGATGAAAGGAGGCGTTGTGGGGAAGGGGGAGCAGGAAGGAACCGTTTAAACGTCCTCAAACATCTTTAGAGAATCTGGTAAGAATTGTGTGATCGGTGAAGAGCCGTCAGTGGCAGCTTGAGTATCTGCTCAGTATCGCCGAGCTCTTTGTGTGTCCATAAATCCCCGACTGTTTAGATAACCACGCGATGATTCCTCCAATATGAAACCATTACGGGATTATGAGTGCATATTGTCGTCCCGGTAATAACCGCGCCTGAGAGCCTCCATGTGATGATATCTGGAGCGCGTTTTGGAAATATTTACAAGAAGGAGAGACCTCGATCTGATGCGTGCGTCTCCCACGCTGACGTTTTTACTGCAGCTGAAAAGCGATACGACCGCCCGTGTTTCACGACCCGCGAGCAGAGGACGGAGCAGAGTCCTTGGCGAGGAGGGGAGAGGGAGGACAGAGCCAGACTCGTAACCGCCGCCGCCGTGTAAAAACCCGCTGCAGTCCTCCGAAGCCCCCAGCTCGTCCCGAAAGGTTCTGGCTCAGCTTCGGGCTGAGACCCGAAATGTTTGGCAGGGCTCGCTGAGTTTCTTTCCATCACGAGGAACCTTCTGATGTATGCATGAAAAAGTGCGACTGGTCAGCTCCTCTCTGCCCAGAGCCAAAAGGCAGAGAAAAACACACTTTTTTATAGTTTCTGGGACGTTAAAATATGCTAAAAAAAACACAATGTCCCTCTGCAGCAACCATTAATCATTGATGATATTCAAACCATCAACAGGATTTCATGATGCTAAACATTTATTTAGATATAAGTTAAACCGCTTGCATGATGTGTGACTTAATATTTCTATTCAGTTTGTGGTACATGTAATGTGTCTTCAAGATTGATTGTTTTCTCAGTAACTCCTCGAACCTCCTCAAACTTATCGCCATTAAGTACTGGGTTCATCATGGCCATCCTGAACTTGTGCACAGTCAAAATATTTGCTCCACATATTCGAATTTTCTGCAATCCTCAGAACCAGACTGGATTTAATGCAGCGTTAAACTATTAAAACATCCCAAACTGAGGCTGTGGTTCCAGCTGCAGTATTTCAGCTTGCTTCCCGGGGTTTCCACCGGGAAGGGGAGTGGTGGTGGTGGGGGGAGATCACAAACGTTCCTCACGCCAACAAACTCGTGAAGAGGCCGTCAGGAACCTCTAACCTCAGGCTCCTGTCCTGGCCTGACCTGACCTACTGTCACACAGTGTGTGTTTGGAACAGGTGGAGGCTCGTTTCAAAACTCAATCGGCTTGTACATCAATTGTGAGCATGTTGCCCCTGAGCAGCTGTGTAGGCATGTGTGTGTGTATGTGTTTGTATGTGTGTGTATTTGTGTGCTTATATAATTTCTGAGATGCGACATTGGGCCATATGGACCGACCAATGACATGTGTTGTCTCGAAATGAATACCGGGTATTGGCTGGAACACATACGCAGTTGGACAGACACACACATACACACACACAGACACACACACATATGCAGCTACCAGCATATAGATGGACCATTTTACGAGCAGATTGGAGCAGTTTGAGACACTGTGGGAAGATTTTGGCACCGTCAGTGAAGGTCTGAATCCAACCTCAGACTACAATGTCTGCGAGTGTGTGTGTGTGTGTGTGTGTGTGTGTGTGTGTGTGTGTGTGTGAGAGCAAGCACGCGTGTGGTTTATTTTGAAAAGTTATGCAATGAATATAAAAAGGAATGAATCTCTCTACTCTCGTGCAAACAAAGGAAGCTATTTGAATAATAAAACCATATGTAACATGGAATATTGCCTTCGCACGCCGCAAAATGTGCTTTTTGTGCCTGTTATTTTTTCGCTCAATGTGCGTTTATTCGTCTTACGTCCACAACCAAGTGGCCTGCCACAAGGCAAAATGCGGCCTTCTGCGATGGTGAGCTGAAAACTCATGAAAGAAAGTATAACGATCAAAACCTCTGAATTTGTAAATATCTCTGCCAGGAGTTCAAATGTCATCAAATGACCAACAAGCTGATTATCAGTTGATAAAACATACATATACAGGCAAGATACCTCTATTTAAGTTTTTCATTTTGTGCAGCGTCTTCCCTTACTTGACATTGCTAGCGCCTCCTGGTGGTGCATTAATTAATTGCATGAAATCCTGACAAAATTTTAATTGAGACGCCGTAGTTGAGGCACATCATTCTCACAAAAATTCACTTTTGTTAATTATTCAAACTATTTTTGTAATGTAATGTAAATGTGAACACAGCCAATAGGAGTATTTATGCACCTATGTTCAAAACTGTTTGTGTCCATCAGGCGCGCAGAGGCAAAATCCGAAGCCCGAGCGTTGCTTTATTTGCTAACATCGACCTCGTAAACATTCGGCGCAAATGTCGTTTGTTGTTGTTGTGTGTGTATGTGTCTACTTTGTCCATGCAGCTCTCGCCTAGCCGCAAGACAATAACAAACTGATGCTAAGTGATCTGGGTAGAAGTTTCAATAAACAGTTTCTGTTTCTCTTAACATGTTGATGCCTCCACCATAAAGGGACATATGGACAGAGAGGGGTGGTGGTGGTGGGGAAGGACCACTGTGACTGATTTCCACCATATTTCAGAGAAAACCCTTCTACATTAACCAGCCCCTCATCTCCCGTCCCCCCTAAACTATTTACATCCAGCGGTGGAGCAGCAGCTGGACAATAAAAGTGTCTTAAAAGGAGACGGTCCCACCATGTTTATGTTGCTGGGATGAGACTGAACAGTGAAGAGGTGGCTTGCTTTAGCTTTGCCAGCCAGGTTATTGTGTCCACATTTATCTCCAGCTGTCAGAGGCCGTAGGCCCATAGGACCACCGCAAGACGGCCGCCGTGGATGTTTACGTGGGTTGTTGCACTTAGTATCCAAAGAGGCTTTCTCAGGGGGCTTTTAAGCGACAGACATTCGCTCATCCATTCATGCTGCTCCCCTCCTGGTACTGCCGCTGCCCTCATTGCATCTCCCCTGCGCCTTTCACTGCTCTACTCAACCTTGGACGCAAGCTCTCATTTGTTTCTCTACTTTGCCAGATTCCAGATTCCTCTGTTTAAGGCTTCTATCACCTCTGGTGACCCTTAAACAAAACAAAAAACAAAACCTCTATCAATTCTCAGAAAAGCAAGGCTTTGAGGTTTGACTGGACTGTAAGATTTCAGTCGGGAATGCTGCTGGATATGCGTGATATGGCTGAAAATACTTGATGTGTGCGCTGGAGTATATTACACTCCAAAGCTGTTCTGTCTTTCTCTTTGCATAAGGTGAAGTGTTGGCTAATCCAATATCACATGAAAGCAACAGGAATTGACTGAAGACTTCCAGTCTGAGAACTTTTCACAGTTGCCAGTTGCCAGTGCGTCTTTTTTTGGCTTGTCCTTTATAGCCGGATACGTTGTAAAAATAATCTGCAATAGACAAAATCCGCGAAGTACTCAGCTTTATTTCTTACAATTATTATACATGTTAAGGCTGCCTTCGCAGGGACCTGGGGTTGGCAGGCATCAGCTGACAGGTGGCACGGAGACACGACAGTGTCTGTCCTGCCGGCTCACTGCTGTAAACACTGCGGCGGTGGCTGCATTGAGTGAGGCAGGAAAGCCTCGACAAAACAAAAGAAAAAAAAAAGCTGTTTCACTGTGTTTCCACTCCATACAAACACACGACTAAACTAATCCTGAGGGTTACGTTCACACTCTTATTTTCAAACGACTCGTAACTGTCACACTGAGATTGAGTCATTTGATTTATTCTCTCGCAAGTGAAGTCAGGGGCCTCTAACAGCTCCTCCCTGCCTCCATCCTCACTTCAAACATGTCCAATTTGTTTGTTAGGACAGACTGGGGGACGAAAAATCATGACAAGAACAGGGAAGACGGAAGGAAACAGCGTTTTTCAAACACATGTGACTGCGTAGCATAGGTAGAATTTACCCATTATCGAGATTCTATGTGCTGGATACAGTGCTCAAGTGTTTTTTTTCTTCGTTTTTTATTTTTCTTTTTTCAAACGTGGCCCTCATGCTTCTTTAAAGTGCTTTTCTTCCCCCGTTCGTGCACACGCATGCTCCTCGGGCCTTATCAAACATGCAATCGGCATCATCAAACACATTCAGAAGCACTCACCACTCACCAAAACACAGTCTAGGCGAAAATAATTAAAATGCCCCTCCTTGTCAAATTGCACGCGAGGAGGAGGCGGCGGCTGAGGGATGAAGGCGTGTTGTGGCTGGAACGTGGTGGTTCTCCATCAGCACTCGGAGTAAATAGTGGCAGTGCGACAACAGAGCAGGCAGCGCTGAAGAGGCCGTCACCTCGCCGCTTATCAACCCTCACATCTGCGTCCTTTCGCCGCACACACACGCAAATGTCCACGCCAGACGGGTGTCCCCACACACCACACACACGCCCCACCCAAACTAGCACTCCACCTCCACACAATCAGTATTTCCTCACTTATTCATCAACATACACATTATAGACTCATAAAACAAGTCTGTGTGTGCGTGTTCCGAGGTGAAACCTTGATGTTTTAAGACGAGGCAGTAGATGTTCCTTATCCAACAAAACATTTTATTGAGCAATATGTGCACTTGATTCCCCCTTTCTATGGAGTAAGTGCTCTTGATTTGTTTTGATGACACATTCCGCCGTTGTTACTCGTTTTTGGTCCAATGGAGCTGTTATAAACTGTGTCGTTGATGTTTTTATATCCAAGCAAACTTTTCCTCCCACATGTTTCACTAAAGTTCTTGTCTATAGTTGAATGCTAAAATGTATTTGGCAGACACAACAGAGAGAACAGTGAACAGAGAACAAGTTAGACTAATGAGCAATGCAAAAATGTTGTGACCAGCCTCCTTATCTTTAGGACTTGCCACTAATTAATTAAGGAACTAGGTTAAGGAACTGTGCGTGCAAAAAAAAAAAATTATATACAAATAAATAAATAAATTTACATATTTATATGTATATATATTTTTTCATCTTTTTCTCATCTTCAAATATCCATAACATTACTCTGCCTTTCTTTTATTGTGCAATAAGTGGCCACACGCAAACACGCAAGGCCTTGATCATTTTTTGCGACCTTTTATCTGTTACTATCACCACCATCCACTGCGAGAGTGACAGCTCGCTCGTCAGATCTGCAGCCGGCTGGGCAACGATAAGGCGCAGCGCTGAGTGCAACTTGTTACAGGATGAGGACGCCCCCATTACACACACATGCGATGCCGCTCTCAAATCTATCTGCGCTCGTATCTGTGCCGTCCACTCCCAAGTGCCTCAAAGCCGCTCTGCGCTGATGAATAGCAATCAAGTGCCGCTTGTATGTGCAAATATCACTTTCAAGTCATATTTACATTTCAGTTGTTATCGCGGCCCTCATGACATACTCATGCCATCACATAACGCGGCAGAGGATGGGTGGTGCTCTTAAGGCGGTTTGCTTTGATTGAGGACCTTTCCGTGTCAAACCTCCACCTTGTCTTCACACGCGCTCTGCTGCTGGCATCAGTGGGGACGTCTTGTTATCATACTTGCCTTGCACGCTTCAGCTGCGTTTCATCTCCCTTTTTAAGTTGCGCAAAGCTGTAAAATGCCTCTTTGGCATCTGGATGCATTCAGTAGATTTGTTCACTAAGAATCACGCCACGACAGCTTAAGGTTTGTCAGCACATGACCCTCAGACTCGTATCTGGTTTAAAGCCAGCTTTATTAGGGATGAAAACCTTTCGTGGTGAACAGTAAGAGGGAAAAATATTCACAGTACATTCCATTCAACTCCCCTACGAGGGCCACAGAAACAATGTACGGCTCCATGGCATGTCAGCCAAAATGTGCGCAATGTCACTCTTGAATCCCAGCTGCTTCTGCTTGTTGCTTTTCCCTCATATTACCTCCATTCATGACAAAAACACTGTGAAACGCTGTGCTACCTTCATCGATGAAAATGGTCCAACGTAATGAATAACCCTTCAGCGCCACATGTTAACAAAACCAAAGTAAACTGTTGAATGAAATGCGATCATAAGTGAAACATGATTGGTCAGGTTTAGGATGTTGGCTGGAAAGACGACTGGTCCAGTTTGCCGAGATTTGTGAGGTTGATTGATCATCTGATGTGAGAGTCTGCGAGAGACTGCTTGGTCGTTTTAAGTCGAGGTAGGAGAGCTGTCATGGTGAACTTTGTCAGGTTCCAAGACGGAGTGCCAGGTCTGGAACTTGTGGAATTGGAGCAAACCGTGACAGAAAAAAAAGCAAGAAAAGACAGAATGGAAGACGGCTCAACTCGTAGCAACTCTTGTTTCCTCGGATTACACCCATTCCCATACACTGCCAATCAAACTGTTTGAGATGCCGTCTTCCCCTGTGCAACATGAGCACTATTCAAAAGAAGATTATAAATTTTGGGAAAATCCCTGTGAAGTATAGAATGAATGATTGTATTTTTGTTTGACTGAATGTAACATCAGTCTATACCTTCCTAACCTAACCGTCATTTAAATGTGGAGATTTGGAATTATGACCACTGCAAACAAATACATGAGCCGGTATACTCGCACAGACATGTACACACACACCTGAGGTGAAAGGAACCAATAGCAATTACCTTAAGTAAAGTTTCAGTGATATTAACTCTAACCTGTTACCTGGCAAATATTTTCCTGTCCCTATTGTTCTTATTGAAGCAAATACAAAATTGCCTACTTGTTATAAAACTGTCACTTTGTACTTGTACAGAAAAAAGGGAAAGCACACTTTTTTTTGTTTGGCGTAAGCATTCCTAGCAAACTATGAGACAGACACTCTAGTGTGAGAAATGTTAGCGCTACATTAGCGAGTGTTCAATTCCTGACAGATTAATTCTTAAGTGTGCAACATCAACATTTCCATATTTCAATCCTTCAGTTGATTGCTAAACATTGATGTCTGTATCACCCACTTCACACATATTCTCTTTTTAAGTCTGTAAAGAAATGTTTCGGATACTTGGAAAACCAAACATTTTGCATTCACACTGTTTATCTACAGAAATCTGAATTGAAGGGCGCCATCAAAGTGGGCTCTCAGTTTCTTTTACTTCTAGATCGTGGGGAGAATTTGCCCTCTGAGGATTTTGCCTTAAACATCACCTTTGTTCCATAGGCGGACACAAACAAAGATGATCCAAACTTTGGGGATCTCATGGGCGGAGGGGTTCGGGGTTGTGCCTTATTGTCCTCTTCCTTCTGCAAGTTTAGAGTGGGGCCATTTTAAATGCCCTCAACCTCGCGCACTCTTGCCTGTAGTGCATCGCATGTCTTCTTGGCGTCGCCGAGCAACATGGCTGTGTTGGGCTTGTAGAAGATGGGGTTGTCCACGGCGGCGTAGCCCACACCCAGTGAACGCTTCATTACCACCACCTACACGGGATGAGCACAGGGAACAAACGTGAGGTTGCTGCGTGCTGAGGTGTTCCGCACATTCAGTACACAAACTGCTCCTAAAGTGAAACCAGAGCATTGCAAATGACGCGCTCCTCCACAACTTGCGTGTGCTGACGACGCACCGCTGGGGACGTTGAAAGGTAGTTGGAAGGATCAGAGTGCCGGTATCAGGGCAAGCTAATCAGCAGCTTTGGGGAAGGCCACACAAGCCAATCATAAAAAACCAGGAACAGATCTCTGCTTGTACAAAGCATTACCCATCCAACCTCACCGCTGCACGCCTGTTTTTTTTTTGTCCCTCCACTCTTTCTCAGCCACAAAACACACATCAGGGCGAGTAAATGGTACTGTCAGTTTGGGAATGACATGTTCTCTCTTTAGTTAGGTTAGATTACTGATAAGGTATTTATCTTTGCGACATGCAGAGATGGTTAAATTCAAAATCTTGATGTACCAGATGTGCCCAGTGAGCTGGTCCAAAATCTCGCTGTCCATAAAGTCTGATTGCATCATCAGTGCGTATACACATGCCTGAATTAGAAGTTAAATGGGTGTGCGGTATTGAATCTGTACTCTCATGGCGTTGCGGCGTGTAGGTATTGTATGTGTGTGTGTGCATGTGTGTATGTGCATAGTAGAAGTAGGCTGTCTACTATGGTCTCCTGTGGGAGGGAGTGTGGAGACTAGTGGGAGTTCCACACAAATCCCAGATCTTGGGGCAGTGCCCGTGCGACGTTCCAAATGTCATCATTCCTCCCTGACACAGTCACTACTAATAGGATCAGGATGAAACTGCACCTGGGACTCTTAACAATCTGTTTTCATCTGTGTGAGATCAAGTGTGTACGTGTGTTCGCATGTTTTTTCTTAAGTCTCCCAAACTGAGGCCTCTCTTAAAAAGCTTGGATGCGGTACAATGCTGAGCTGGAAGATCTTTGCTTTCTAATTGTGACGATTAAAAGCATTTGCTTTGGGTCTTTAGGTTACCAGCAGAGTGAAATGTCTTCATATGGGAAGAGCAATCATAGCAGCACTCAGAATGTTGGTTGTTGAAAGGCTACGAGATCATCAGGTGATCTTGAGTTGAGACATCCTGACTAAACTTAACTGAAAGCTTGCATTTATTTGGTCCTTAAGCCACGACAAACTAAATAACATACATGCCGAGCGTATCTTCACAAGGGCCGAAAAGAAGGACAGAATGACCTTTGCTGCCAACTGAAGTCGTTCCATCTCACTCTGACAGCCCGCTCTGCTTGCACTGCCGCAGTGACCTCAGGGCGGATGCTGAAGCCCTCTCAACAGTGTTCCTTACACAATGTGATAGCCTGCTCCGTCTCAAGTTAGTCCAGCAACTTCTCAAGTTAAACCATTACAGGCCGGACCCATGAAGCAAACCGGTTCGGGCTGCAGATGAGATGTCTGTCCATTCAAGTGGAAAAGTTGGTCGGTGTGCAATCTGAGGAGGCTGCGTACGTACGCGCACAATTGCAGAGCTACTTTAAATCTGTTAACCAGTGATGTAATCCGCAGAGTAGCAGTTACACCTGGGATCGGATGGGTCATGCAATTGGATGAATCAAATCAAGTGCTTGGCGATATCGACTCAGTCAGCTCAGTTTAACTTTAATATCGGGTGGTGCAGATTACCTCCCTGTCCTGCGTCAATGAGAAACTTTAAAACCGTTTGCCTTAAAATGATCAAGGTTTCGAGTAAGGGTGCAATTTGGTGTTTCTGTTCTCACCTGTTTTGACTTCCAGACCTCCAGCACTGGCATACCAGCAATGATGGAGTTGGGGTCCTCCTGAGATGCAGAGTTCACTGTGTCATTGGCACCAATCACCAAAACGAGGTCTGTCTCTGTTGAGATAAAAAGCAGAGCGGTTGACATATCCATGTGTGTCAGGTGGGAGGGTAAAGTCCAACAGATGAAAAGCAACTATATTTTGAAATATCAAATAAAACTGTTGTATTTGCAATAGACATTGATGTACAGAATGTAGTTGTATGGGTACCATGCATTGTTTACCAGATGATTTCCTGAATAGGAAAGGACATCTCTGATGAACATCAAGTATGGCTCCATTTCACTTATGTGTGCCACTTAGTAGGGCCCATAAACACTGAGGCACATGAATGCAGCCATACATAATATTTTGAGCACAGTCTGTCAACCCTGACATAAATAACCATCAACCTATTAAGGGGAGGGAGATATGGGAAAAATGGCTCGAGCTTCGTGCTTCCAGGTCATTGGCCAGAAAGTAAACACACTTGGGGTTTCCCCGCACACCTGAGGCAGGAGTAGGGGGCACCAGAATATCCTTAAAGTTGAGAGTTACATTGAATGTATGGTCATGTTTGAATTTCAGTTTCCGAGATGGAGTGACAACTTGACGTCATTTCAGTTTGTTAGTGGTTGTGTGCCATCTCATTAGTTTAGAATGGTGTCCAGCAGGGATCACATGCGGAGACCCTTACCGTCTGTACTCAAATTTTTACATAGTCTGCAACCACATGACCTACCCCTGTTTTGTGATTCAGATGTGCACTATGTATCCAAAGGAAATTGGGTTGTGAAATGATAGTTGGTGTAATTAGGGTCTGCTCTTGGATACACCACATGCATGCCGTTTCCTGTTCAAATTCAGCAAGTGTACTTTAAGAGAACTACAGCAATTTCTTCTCTAAAGTAAATCTACACTGGAATCTACTTTCTGGTCATGGAAATAGTTAAAGCAAAACAAGCCCAATGTTAGCGAATTTCTGGTTGTGATATCACTTCGCACATTGAGTTAACTTGAATTACTACGATTGAGGTGAAACACTGAGTAACTGGTTGTGTGTCCACATCAAATTCAACAACCGTCAAAAACGTAGACCTGTTTGAGTCTTGATTACATGTAACTATGTTGTGATTTTGTTTTTGTGTACAATTTGTGTGGTTGTCACATCTGATTCGTTGGTAGAAAGGTTCTAGGTTCAAGACTTCAGTTCTCTTAACTAGATTATTTGCATTCCAAACACAAACTGTTAACCACCAAACAGCATTAATTAGCAAAGCCATATATTTCCCAGAGGTTGAATAATTCAGGTGAGACCCCCAGTACACCTGAATCAAAACAGGAAGCATTTGTCCATACCAGGGAAGTCCTCGTTAATCTCTTCCATTTCCAGGACAATGTCGTAAGGGACACCAGCCTCTGCCAACAGCACATTGAGCTGACCAGGCATACGGCCAGCCACGGGATGAATTCCAAACCTGCGGAAACAAAATATTGATTACTACTGAATTCTTTAACACCTTGAATTGCTTTCACACTTGGTGCTTGACCACAGTAAACAATAATCATTAAAAACAAGCATCAACTACGCTATCTTTTGTTCAGTTTCTTTAACTGATAGTTAATTTAGCAGGTATCGGCAAGTTTATACTGTAGATGCACAATAAGAATCGAGCTCGAGTGCCTTAACACCACGTTTTGAGGATTTGTGCAGGATGAGGTGTGGGAAAAGTAGCTGTGGAGATGATGTAAGAGACATGCCTGACGAAAACTCGGTGTACTCGCGTGCATGTGTACTTGCGTGTGTGTGTGGTGAGCTGACTGTAAACACACACATCCCGATGCTGCTTTCGACCTGAGTTTGTTGTATGTCTGCATGCCTTCGTGAATGCGTGTACTCGGCTCTCAAACTCAGTTAGCCATGTCATGTAATTGGACAAGGATATTAACACCAGCCACTGAAACGCTATGACAGGCAGTCTCCCTCTATCTCCTTCTTGCTCTCTTACTCCCACTACTAACTAGCCGAGACTGACTAGAAAAGCAAGAGATTTAGTTTTACGTGCTGTGTAAAATTTAGATGGAAACAGAGTGCAAATAAGAGGGTTCTCTGTAAAACACATTAGCAACCATTTGTGAAAGCTGTGCATTTGGGAAGACATTGATGATTCAAAGGCAAAGATAAGGGAGGCGAGTGTGTTGTGTTTACCGACCTTGCACCCACATGAAGAGGAAAGGTATTAGTGTAGGACACAAACGGAACAATGGATGAGGGTGCAGGGGGTTTCTCCCTTTTTCTCTGACCACCCACCTCCTTGTAATCAAGTACAAATGCTTTAGGCAGCAGCAGCTGCAGCGGGCAGGATCAAACGAAAGAGGCCCTGCAACTACACAGGCTGCCTCCCTTCCTTGTCCTTCCACTCATCTCCAACACACTTACCTTTTCCCTGTGCAATTCATCACGCAATCTTATCTTTCGAATGTATCTTACTTCATGTTTAACCCACTAACAAGGAACTAATTCCATGTTCTAACAGTTACACATTTGTGTATCCCAGACTTCATTTTATCATCCATTTACCTGACTTTCTTGCCAGCTTCTGTGAGCATCTTGACCAGCTCAGCAATTGGGTACTGGGCCTTTGCAGCACAGAGTCCATAACCTCAAAGGGAACCAAAAGTGTGAGAAGATTTGAGAAAAAGACAGTGAAAAACATTTATACTTAAAAGCAAGGTTCTTTATCATTAACAGAACAGGTGCTTTACGGACAAGCGAGTCTCTCACAAGACACCTTTTGCTCAACTGAGGTGGCAATGAGCCTGAGCCTGGGGAACGTTATCGAACACTTAGGATACATTGACACCTTATGTACGCTTTTATGATGCTTATGTTGAATTGCTGCAAAAGTTTACTGACTAAGTGTTCAACACATCATTGAGGTTGGCCTCAGAGCAATTACATTGCCAATGAGTGATTTTAGAAAACTGTGGCAAAACAAGTGAGTCACAAATTGTGTCTGATCGAAATAGCAACCTCTCAAACTGAAAGATAAAAACCCTGCACCAAAAACCCTCGACGTCCTGCAATCCAGCCCGACTATTATTGGATTAAAATTTTCAACCACTTTATTTCATTGTGCTTCCAAAACTCCCTGGTGTTTCTCCCGCAGGAAAAACAAATGGACCAAGCCCACGCAGAGATGGCCGAGACTACGCCAGGAAAATGCTGGTGTTTATCAGACATTGTCTCAACCATTTGCACAGATGTCAATCACACAAAGTGACTGTGACGGCTCCAATTAGGGAGAGTGATCAAAATGGAAACAAGTGAGTGATTGAAAGCCTGTTGGGTAACAACGCCAGCACATCATTGGCTACTAGACCAGAGAAATAAATAAAAAGGTTGGCTGTTAAGTGTTCTGAAAGTGATGTAGTCAGGGTTAGGAAAATATTACCTTAAGACTCAGTAGTATGATGTATTGTCAAAATATAATAATGTGCTTGGCATTGCAGTTTGTGAATACCTTTAAAAACAGAATAATTACGGTTATTAAAAGTTGTCAAAAAATTCCAGCCAAAACTGACTTCCATTACCAAGAAAAAATAATATCTTACATATTTTATATTATATATATTTTATAAATTAAAAAAATAAAAATAAAAAACTGTTGCGTGAATTAAAAAGGTCACAATACAAATGTTGTTGGTTAAGCACTTTAAGTTGGTTAACGGCAGTTGAAGTTGTATCACTTGGAAAACAATTTAGCAAAAAATGGCTGCAAAAATAAATTATACTGCTGAAAAGGCCAGTTTACTCTACACTGCATTCAGCCCATGATCACCAACATCCTTGTCAACGGTCTTCACCTTGCTACCACAGCACTTCAAATTCACAATTTACTGTGCTGCTGCTCAGAGGTTTGTATACAGGCAATGAGCACTGACTGTAATCACCAATTTGCAGGCTGGACGCTTTTATTCTATGTTTACATGTACCCATGAGGGCAAAGCGATCTGCAAAACTTAGACTTGTCTGCAACGAATTGGAGAGGGGAAGACTGCAGTGAGTCAAAATTGAGATTTCGAGGACAATCAAACGAAATGAGGAAAAAAGGTACAGAAAAAGGAAAGCCAGGAGAGGGTGGTGAGGATCTCCTGTGCAGACTCCAAAAATGGGACAAGAGACTAATCTTGAACCTAGCATCTGAGTTGTCAACAAAATCCCACCATAACCCCTTTCCCTCTAATTTTCCCTTGACCTTGAATATGTATACACTGCACTGTAGAATGTCTATTTAGTGGGGATTGACGACCACACAGAGACCTGTGTGTGAGTAGCGTGTGCATGTGTGTGTGGCCCCTCTACCATGACTAGTCAATTAGCCTAGCAAAATGGTGATGTAACATGGGTCAAGAAAAGGTTAAATAAACAGAACACACACTTCGCTAAGACTGAAGACGAGTGACTGGCAAAGTCAAAGTACCATGTTTTTCAACTCATTTGGGGACTCTGAAGTGTGAGTGAGTGTATGCATGTGTATAGCAATGGACATTTGTGAATTCCATTTACCAATGTGTACCAGAATTAGGGTCTGGATCTTCTCTGCCCTGTCCTATTGAAATGTTTACCTGGAGTGATGATAATGTTATGGGCTTCTTTAATCATTTCAACAGTCTGGTCGACGTTGACCTCTGTGTGTGTCCCGGTGATCTCCATGGGCTTTCCGGTGCCGGTGGAGGATGTTCCATAGCCTCCCAGGATCACATTAGCAAGAGAACGATTCATGGCCTGAGAAGGGAGATAGTTTAGCTGAACTGGTGTCCGTGCAGTCGTCATCACTTTTTATATAATATGTCTTTACAATAAAACGGGGAATTGTATCAACAAATCATACACTGTTCTTGCAACAAACACTCCTTCCCAATACAATGGCTTATCATGGATTTCTTCCTTGTGAGCAAAAGGTTAATGACAGTTTACGGCTATGTAATCGAATCTACACCATTGACCATCAGTGTATTTCCACAATTGGATTTTACGTAATTCCCTGACATAGCAGTAGAACTAAGACTGTGGCACAGGGGTGCTCAATAGGTCGATCGTGATCGAGCAGTCGATTGCCAAGGCAGTATTGGTAGATCGCATGATATTGAAAAAAAAGATGTAATTTTTTTTCCAATAGGTTTGACTCTAGTCTATAATCCATCACCTTTTTTGACTGACATACAGGGCAGCCTGTCGGATGACAATTACAGTGACCGCAGCAAAACTGACAAGCGTGTGCGTGCCATCTTGGCGTGTCATTTTAAACCCTCGCTTTTTTCTTTTAACCTTCCTAAGGTGTTATCCAAGACTTAAGAAACCCCACTCATCAAAAAATAATGAGTCGAACTCTTCATGGAAAATATGACACCTAATCGCGCCAAATAGCGAGCTAAGAGAGGCGTATGAACTAAAATCCCAGTTGTCTGGACAGCAGTCATTTTTCTCCCTACACACGTCCAGAGCAAAAGCCGCCACCAAAGCATCGTTTCGTGTGAGTCACATGATCATTAATAACAAGAAGTCCTTCCAAGATGGAGAGGTAGTAAAAGAGGCATTCGTTGAAGAAGCTGACTCATAGTTCCGAGACTTTAAAAGTAAGGCAGAAATATTATCTTTAATCAAAGCGCTGCAGCTGTCAAGACACACAGTTACACAGCGCCATGAAGCCATGGCTGAGGATGCAACCCAGCAAATGTGGAAGGACATCGGAATGTTTTTCACTGCAGCTGGACGAATCTACTGATGTGTATATGTGTACATAACACAGTTAAATTGTGCAATGTGGGTTAATGTAGTTGTGCAAGACAAAATAATATGTTATAGAGGTAAAATGCAAGTGTAATTAAAATATACTTTATCTCAAAAGCACAAATGATAATAATGATTATAATAAAATAAATATTGACTTAAATAATATTTAAAAAAACATGCGTGTGGCATTTTTATTGTGGGTAGATCTCGCTGGCTTGATCATCTTCGAAGTAGCTTGCAGGCTGAAAAAGTGTGAGCACCCCTGCTATAGTACATATTGAAAACTAAACAATCTCAAAACTAGTGCCCTAAAAAGCATCGAGAGACAGTACTTGTTTAGTTTCTTGAATCCCTGCAGTTGCTGCACTTACCACACACATAATGTAGGACAAAATGGCTCCAGATGACCCAATGAGAGCGCCTACAATGGTGAGCAGGTTGTTGTTGAGCAGGAAGCCCTCGGCACAAAGGGCCCAGCCTGAGTAACTGTTAAGCACCGTGATCACCACAGGCATGTCTGCACCTCCAATGGCCGCTGTCAAAGTGACACCCTGAGGGCAACAATGCAGGAAAAGTGTTGTGGATCATATCGTGTACCACTCTCTAACAAGTGTCTATAGATACGCACACAATCAGACAAACACACGCACCATCACAGCAGACAGAGCAGACACAGATCCAAGACAAGTGATGCCTGTGGTGTAGCTGGGATCCAGCATATAAGGGATCATACCACCAACACAACCAGCCAAAAGGCTGGCATTCAGAGCATGGCGAGCTGGCAGCATGAGGGGGGCGCTGTTGAGGACACCTGTGTGTGGAAAAGAGGCGAGACTACATTAGAGTTGCACGCTGTCTTCGACGGGAGGGAAAGAGAGACAGTTGGGAATAAAACACTACTAACCAAAATTACAATAACAATACTGTGCATTTATCATTCCTCTGCAACTCTCGAGGCATGAAAACAAAACAGATTTCAATAATTTATGGCCCAGGGATGAGGTATTTATCATTTGAAACTTTGAAGTTGGTCACTGTATGACATGGTTTTAACTGAGGGAATTGCAGGGTGGCTGCCAGGACTGAAGCCAGCATGAACCTGATGAACTCCTGTTTTCCCTCCACAGCAGGACCTCATTCTACAAATCTACACTCGTTCTGACTGTCCATATTTCTGGTAAAATTGTGAGTGTGAGGAGTTTTCAGAGCGGATAAATGTGACAAGTGTTGCACAGCTCATTTCATGTACCATATTTTTACTGTGAACTAAATGACAAAATTGCTGCCCCTCAGTATGCCTGCCCCTCCACCCACATTTTTTATATTACAATTTCAAATGTTCTACCCATATTGTTTTTTGTTTGATATTCTCTCCAACCTATCTTTCTTTATAAACCGCCAAATCATAGAGCCCCACGCAAAATTTTCTGTGCGTCTGGCCTGCGCATTCATGTACAAATGGCGAATAAAATCTTTGAACCTTGAACCCTGTGCATTTAGCAACGAAAAAGATAAAACATACACTAGCAAAAATTTCTGAAACAGTGAATGGGAAATTATTTTGATACAAGAACTTCCTTTATCTAAGTGAACCAGGCTTTGCTGTGACAAAAATCTGGTGCAGCACCAACAAGACAGCTAGAGACTAAGGCAGCACTCACGGGGTCAAACACAGGGTACCCAGACAAAAAACATTTACATCTTCCAATTCAAATAACCTGTACTGCTTTGAACTCTGCGAGGAAAACAGAGCACCTGAAGGAGCCTAGAGTGGATTTCATCTCAGGGCCTCCTAAGCACGAGGCAGCAATGCAAATTGGAATTTCAAGGTTTCAGAGAGAAAAAGAGGACACTGGAAAAACAAGTTCCTGTGTGCATTTTCTGTGTTAACAGAGACCAATGTATACCAACATCAAACCACAATGGTGTCCTGACCTTGAAGCTTGCCATACGCCACCAAGGATCCACTGAATGTTATTCCTCCGATGTATGTCCCGAGATAGGCCACTATCTTGGTGAGGTTTGCCGCAGGGTCCGTGGCGAAGTGAGGATATTCAATCATGTACTCCGCCACGCAGGTAAGTACGGCAGCCAGACCCACCAAGCTGTGGAAGGCGGCAACCAGTTGGGGCAGATCAGTCAGCTGGATCTTTCTAGCAATGCCGAGACCTGGAAAGATGGGGACAGAGAGTAAGCAAGTGATCTTAATATGAACAGACAGATGCAAACCATTCCTGCCTAAAATACGTTTAATTAGTGGTTCATTACTGAGAATTTCCTTTACATATACAAGTAGTAAAATATAGGCTATGCAAGGAAATATCATCGGGGCTTTAAGTGGGAGAGCTGTGCAATGTATGCAGGTATTACCAATTTTCCTCAATGCAAATACCAGAAAAGTGCATACTTCATAAATTGAAATTACCCTTAAATTCATGATATCGTCCTGGCCCTGAAAACCTATAGGTAGATTACGTACCAATTCACAAAAACATGCATACACATTCAGAGTACTTCTGGGAAGTGAGTCCCTTTGAGAAGCCAGGTGCTGCTGATGAGGGCTGTTTGGGAAAATTCCATGTTTGTGAGTGGGTCTGGTGTGTGTGAGTGTGCGCGTTTGTGCGCGTGTGTCTGCACGTTTTCTGTGGGGAATGCATAGTTTAGTCTGCTTCAACTTTGTTACTGGAACAATTAGCATTTAAATCATGGAGCTGACTGGACTGTGGACATGTGTGAGAAGGCGAGCGGGAGCAAGTCGCTCTTGTGATGTTGACCATTTTTGAGGAGCCTCAGTGTGTAAGCCTGAGTCATGCTGTTTCATGTTAATGCGGGGAAGGTTCTGACCACCTGCTACTTAAATTTGTCCAGGGCTGTAATTCTTTCATAGATGCACACATGCACACAAGCTTTGTAAACCTGCATCCACCAGTCCTAAGCTTGGGGAGACATGGCTTTTGCAAGGAAACAATAACTGACATCTTGTTTGTTGACACGTTGAGGGTAACGCATGCAGACTCACCAGCGGTGCCACCTACAGCCATGGCAGCACTCATCTGAGCCAGGAGATCAGGACTCGGCTTCAGGGCACCCAGGGTGGCAGCGATTCCACCTGCTACCCCCATCATGCCCAGGGCGTTACCGAGACGAGCAGTTTTCTGGTTGGAAAGTCCAGCCAGGGCACCGACGCAGCACATGCCTGAGCCCAAGTACATCATCTGATGAAAAAAGTAATATGTGTGAAATAATTGAGCCTAATTTCAGTTGATATCAAATGAAACGTAATAGTGATTCATTTAGCATGTCATGTCAGACCTGTTCAATGTTGTATCCAGCCTGAAGTGCAGCAGCATAGCCGCCAACAAAGACACCAGTGGGCAACATGTAGAGGTAGTTGTACTCTGGGGGATCAGTGGGACGCTTGAACATGTCCAACATCTTCTTAGTCACCAGGAAGCCACCTGCGCAACATCAGGTAAATGGGTGCAAAACCAGATTTACTCGGTGGCTTAGGAAGTGTTTTGCGGAGACAAGGAATGTCAGTGTAAATGGAACTTAATAAAACAGGCAGGGGAGACTGGGGAGTGTTGTGGGAGTTGTTGGAGAAAGAAAAGTACAAATGGCCCAGAGTCAGGCATCTTTGCAGCTGGGAAAAATGTAAAAGATCTATTTTTAGTCAGCAGGTGTCCTAAGGCCAAAAGCTGAGACTGTGGCCAACCCCAATAACCAATGTTAGGAATTTAATGACCGTACTTTATGTCAGTGTAAATATTTCAAGTAGGAAACCTCAAAAGTATTGAACCAAAACCAGACAGCATCTCACTGCTTTGCTGGAAGAGAGCGATAGATCTCATTACATGTGCAATGTCTCTCGCTTTCCTTACAGCATGCATTTAGTGGTGTGTGTATGTTGCCGAATACACACAGGCGATCCTGCTCTGCACCTGCTCTGCAACACAAATCAAGCCCCAGAAACAGACCTCACTTCAATCAGTCGGACTCTTTCTGCCTTATCACAATGGACGCATGAGCAATGTTCAGAAATAACGAGAAAACAGACATTTTAGCATCACCCAACTTTGCTCCACCTCAGATATGGACTGCCCTGGTCTGGTAATGTTCACAGTATGGAGCTACGGCATCTAAGCAAAGTTCCTCACAAGCTTACCAGGTCCAAATTTGATTTTGTCTGACTGGATACATATGCTTCATTTCTACGACTTAACACCGAATACTTGGACATCGCTTTATCTTCTCTTAGCATCTTGGGTATTCTTAAGGTCAGATGCACTTTGGATTAGATCTAATTATCCTCTTGTCTGGTTTGGATTAGTTCTGACTTGTCTGGGATCCCTATTGCGCTGGGGCACCAATTAATGAATTTATACAGGACGGTTACATGTTGGTTTTCCACAACCCCGTTTTGGTTCAGATCCAAACAAACCCGACTGAATAATTGACTCGCTGCAGGGGCTGCAAAGCCTGTATGGGATTACGATTTTCTTTTTGATGGTGCTTGGGAATAACTTGGTGATTTGCACAAATCCAGATGAACTGTCGACATGTCTTGTTTGCGTGATGGATTTCATTTTATCTTAACCAAATTTAGCCTAGCGGAATGCAATTCCAGAAAAGAGAAGTCCTGTTCTTAGCGAAAATGAGGGCAAAGATTAGAATTTGGATTGTGAGAAACCAAACTTTTCAACAGCATCAGCAGACCAGGTGTTTTCCATGGCTTACCACAGCGTACGACTGTGGGCATGGAGGTAACAAGAAGCTTTGGCCATGATCTGCTCCCCAAAATACACATACAAAGCTATGGATTTCAGGTTTTGTTTTACTGGTATTATTTTCCACCACTGTGTTTCTTCCCAAGCCAGAGAACATTTGGTCTATGCCTAGGGGCTCCTCGGTAATGTGGTTGACCAGTTTGAAATGTGAATGTACAACTATGGTGAGCATCACACAACAGCTAGGAAACTGGTGATTGCCTGTTTAAAAATGTGGTTTTTCTGCATACTTTAATTTGGGCAGAATTTCAGGGAGATCTAGGAAACAAAAATGTACTTTTAACTCAGACACGTAGACATCACTCCTTGCGCAGATATTTGGCTGAATCCAGCCCATCCTCACCCTAAAGACAGCTAATAATCAATGTGACATCAACCAACATGTGAGGTGCATTGTGTTTCTTGAGTCATTTGAGCACTGATGAGGCCTACAGCAGTGCAAGAACATCTTGTCATGTCACATGGGAGTGTGTTAATTTAGGTAACAATAGGAAAAGTGTGTGTGTGGTCTAAGCCGTAGAGCCATCGATGTTGGGCAGTGTAGGTGGCTTTGCAGGGTAGGGATCAGATATTACCCTGTCACTGTTATACTTCGGCTGATGCTTTGCTGGCTCACAGTTGCTGTAACTGGCTGTGAAAAAGACAGACGTGTGCGTGCAGCTGACTCACCAGCAATGTTGACCGAGGAGATGAAGGCGGCGAGCACAGCCAGGGTCTGAGCGGTGGTTGCCGGGGCATAGCTGCCGCCCATTAGGGAAAGGCCACCCACCGCTGTCAGGCCTGGAGAACACAAAGAATTCAATATTCATGCGTCTCGGATTTTACAATTGCATGACTTCAAACAACATTTTGATGGCTGAGGTACGAGCAAGAAACTCCACACGCCAGGTTTTTAAATGCTCTTCAACTCTGTGACAAAAAGAATGTAGCACAAAATATTTGTTCTTTTGAACAGCACATCAATGGGATGAGAAAGAGGGGAAGCCAAAGTGAAGGACAGGTGGTGTTTATGAAAGATGCTAAGGAAATCTTGATAGCATCAGCCCTGTAATGACTTACAGGCAGTGAGGTGCTCCATGCGTGCCTGCATTCAGGAAGCCTTCAATATGGGCATAATTTAGGCAATCTAGTAGGTAGTGTCTGCGTGTGTGTGTTTATGCATGTGTGCGTGCGTGCATGGGTGTGTTGTGTTCATACTTTGAGTCAGTGATCTGGAATTACTTCTTAGATCCAATCATTCTCATCCTCAAGCAAAATCAAGGCCTATCCATCTAATATGTGGACTATCAATTACAAAAAAGGCACCACAAAACAATAAAAAGGTAAGCTTCATGTAACATGATCCTGAAATAATTATAAATTCATCACTGTGCATGATAAGAGAGCTGATCATTCATGCTGACAAGACTAAAGCCAAAACTTCATCTGAGAACTCCTATCGGAACAAAAACAAACAGGTACAATTACACCATTATGATTAATGGTATAGCTTGTTACCAAGAGCTACACATTAGCCAGGAGGAAAGCCAATATCCATCACTCACACACACGTACGCAACCCTCCATGCACACACACACACACACATAGTGAAGGGCATTGGTCTCTGACAAAGATCAGCTACCAGGCTGTGGGCAGACAGTGATCTCAGGTAGGTAAAAATATTTCTGTCAGACAGTAGATATAGAGATGGGATTCGATGATGTACCGGCTGCAAAGGCACAGATCCCACAGACATAGGCATATAATACTATAATATCCTACTGAGCCAAACCTTCAATTGTAACCCACAATTCTGAAAGAAAATCAAGATCCCTGCTGTCTGTGTGTGTATGTTTGACTGGCTTTATGGTGTCTGCCTCAGCTGGATGCTGCAGGTTTGTTAATTTGAGCAAGCCCTGCATCCAGGGGTAAAAGATGCGATGTAATTTCAAAATGTGTTTTCGCTGTTAATTATATCGGAGGTGCCTGGAGGAAATTTCAAATTTCACATTTCTTTTATTGATAATTAACACATTTTGGTCATCCCTAATTAGTTAACTGATGTAGCAGGGCAGTGGACGGCAATAAGAAAACTAATAAGAAAAGAGAGGTTGGAACCAATAATGCTTTTTTGAAAGTAAGTGAAAACTGCCAATGTTAACTGCTACACCAAAGCAGACCTGTAATGTCTGGCAATGAGAATGGAGATAAAAAAGAAAGACATTTCTGTGGTGACCAAAGATCACAGAGGGTGTGTGACTTCCTCGCCCACAGTGGCTCCAAGGGGGATCAAAGCCATGGGAACCCAAACTTGCACCTTGGCCTGTAGCCTCTTAACCCCTCTGTGTTAAGGAGCAGTCAGCAATAAAAAGGGCAAGTGTTGGCATTGTGTGAACTTAAGATGAACGAAACACAAACCTGAGATGGCGTTGGTGACGGACATGAGCGGGGAGTGTAGCGCTGGAGTGACTCCCCATACCGTGTGGTATCCAACAATGCCTGCCAGGCCGAAGGTGGTCACCATCTGGGTGAAGGCAGCATTAGGAGCCGAGATGCCCAGGCCCAACATGGTGGCAAGACCTGGTGTGGAGATGCACAGGACAACCATGACAATTACGCCTAATTGAAATGGTCATAGACTGAACTTCTATGGCACAAATGCTGTAAAATTTGTCCGTAGGCCATTGGACACAAGGTTTTCTAAACAAGTGTGAACAAACTGTGGTAAATATACATCCAACATTTGTTTGACAGCCTTTTCTCTTTATTGAAATTCACAAAGTCTGTTTCAGTGAAGAGAGCTGTTAAGTTATTCTACTTCGCCTAGCTGCCAAAAAAGCAAATTTTTACTCTTTATCAGGACTTCTGCTTTGTTGAGCAGTAATAAAGCACCTAACCGTGGTGGTATGGGGAGGTTAAGTAGCGAACTACCAGAGCACCTAAACAATGTGTGAACCACATTAACTGCATGTGGTGCACTTGCAAGAAGCGTTGTGTGGCACCATGGGAACCACTCACTGCACCACTACTTCAAACAAACACACAGCGTGGGGCCTTTTTTACTATGCAAACTTCCTGACACTAACAGGGTGTCTGTGTATGCTATGGTGTGCTTCTAACACTTCTTGCCTCCAGTGCGCATTCCAACACAGACCTAAATAAGATGATTATTAACCTGTCCTTCACCTTAATGAAAGCTTCAACTCACTTTAGACCCGAGGTGGACCACTCAGATTGCTGACACAACGGTTGCAACCGCACCTTTTTTATTGATATGGCATGTTTGGGATTAACCTTGAGGACTGACCTCCTGTGTAGACGCTTGCCGTGGTGAGTGTGGCCCTGAAGGGAGAGATCTGAGCGGTCTTCTCAGCCTGCAGCTCCTGGACTGTCTTGGGTTTTGGAGGAGCAGCGACGGGCACATTGTTGGGTTGGGGAGCAGGAAATAGATTTTTTCCATCCTGAAGTTGATGATGAAAGGGGGGAGAATGGAGGTAATGTCTGATAAATCTTTTGAAATTGTCAGCATTAGCGAGCATCAATGGTATCAGATGCTACTGGCCGTGCTCTCAAGGAGTTTGTGCAACAACTCACAAAAGTATAAAAAGTGATCAAAAGGTTGTAGGAGTGGGAAGTACTGCTCATTACACCAGTGATATCAAATGACATCTGCAATGGGCTAATTTGGTCTCTGATTTTATTCCCCGATCTGATTACGGGTAGATGTGGAACAATCCTTTATGTAATTCAAGAATATTTTGTCAAGATCGTCAAGAATATTCCTTCATGATCAAAGTAAAAAAAATGAATGGTGCCCTCTGAAAATAATATATGGATTTCAGTATCACTGACTGAACATTCTGTGTATGGCACGTACGATGATGGAATTTCAGGGCCACAGTTCTGGCTATGGGCAACAAATTGAGAGAGCTTGGTTGTTAAAAAAAGGTCAATTTGAACAAAGACCAACATATTGAACTGATGCCAACAAGGGTGAAAGGGATGGTGGTGCTTTCATGAAAAATAGCAAAATATTACAACCTGTGTTTTTTTTGTAATAAAATTAACAGCCAAAAATTGAACAACCAAATGTGCAAATGTAAACAGGGGTCTGTAATGTCATTAGGATGCTTCTTGGATCTCAATGCTGCAACTCAAAGTAAAAAATTCTGATTTCACAGCTCTGAAACTATGGTGGACCCAATTCAAGATAAAATATTTCAACTTTGAATGCCAACATTGTCAATGGTAGAAATTGGGATATACACACAATTGATTTGGTCAAGGCCTCGATCTGTGGCAAACCTACATGAGGCAAAAACACTGACAAGACACAGAAGGTCCAGATTTAAAGCTAACAAACAAATCCAGTGACGTAAATTCTTAATTTACCGAATAATTGCCCTTAAAAACAAACCTAAGGGGAGGAAATCAAATGGTCAACGCGACTCATTTCCCAGAACTCACAGAACACTGGTGTTCTATGTTAAATTCATTAGAGGTCTCCAAAAATAACCAGCGGGTGTAAGTGACTAATTGCAGTTGATGTGATCTGAAATATACAAACACAAATCGTGTCAGTGATGCTGTTTATGTTTGCTCCTTCAAATTTTGGCCAGAGTTGCAAAGCAAGGGCTACAGTGACCTTTCAACAGCGGCTGTCATATTCTAAGGGGGGACATCTAGTGGCCATGCAATACTACAGCCATCTTGTCACATTCTTAGAGGGACATCTAGTGACCAAACAAAGCATCTGCAGGGGAATTTCAATTACCGATATACAGTATTTGACCACGTCAACGCAACGTCACTCCAGTGTATTTGCCAAGAAACTGGCGTGACACCTCCGCTGCTGTCTCACCACGTGCGAGAAAAAAAGGTGAAAGTGTGCGGGTCTGTTTAGTATCCACACAAGATGCACACCTGCATGACAATTGAGCCTCGGATGACGTGATCCATGGTACCGTAGTCAAACTCGTCCTTCACATCAAAGAAGAAGTTGTCCTTGTCAGGGCTGATAGCTCGAATTAGCTTGGTGATGTTGTTGGAGTACAGAGTGCTGGACTGGGTCGGCAGACGGCTTGGCAGGTCTGTGTAGCCGATGTGGGTCACTCCCTGTGGGACAGACGCGAGGCTGTGTGTCAGTTAGCAATGTGCAACCCTAGACACATCCAAACCTCTGTCTGAATACACTGTATGAACATATGGAACCATACGTATGGCAGTTGAAGTCATCCAATGATACCTGGCTATACTGTAAGTTCATCTGATTCAGATTCTTTGAATACTGTGCTGTAACAACATTTAAGTGATACAACATTTCAAGATTGATCTAGATTATTGGATATTGGTCTTTAGCTATTCAGTTAATATTCCAAAACTGAACGAATGACCACAGACACCAGAGTGGCAGACGCGCTCAGACCTTGTACACAGATAGCTCTCCTGGTACTGTGGTTTCAATGTTCCCTCCAGCCTCAGCGGCCATATCCACCACCACGGAGCCATCCTTCATGCTTTCCACCATTGGTGTGGTGATAAGAATTGGTGCCTTCCTACCTACAAAAAGTTAACATGGCAACAAGCACATTAAGATATTAAAAGATGCAGACAAAGAGGACAGAACTTAGACAATTACCAAGTATAAGTCACACTTTTTTTCCCCATAGGTTGGTCAGGGGTGCAACTTGAACTCAGATGCGACTAACGTGTGAATTTTGTTTTTCCTTTTTTAATTATTTAACATGTTCGTTATTGATACGGTGACAACCGCACGTGGGCACTCTAGGCTTGTGTACTTGTTTCTGTTAATGCTGAAACATTACTGTAATCTAAACGAAAAAAAGAGTGTTGGCATCAGAGCTCAAAACATGTGCCTGTGCTTACCAGGGATGAGAGCAGTGCTGATGACGATGTCTACTTCCTGACACTGTTTGGCAAAGAGTTTCATCTCTGCCTCAATGAACTCTTTCGACATTTCCTTAGCGTAGCCACCCTGACCTTCTCCTGACTCCTTGATGTCCACCTCTAGCGGCTCAGCGCCAAGTGATTTGAACTGCTCCAGTGCTGCAGCTCTGGCAGAAAGACAAAAATCGGAGGTTCAAAGGTGATTCAGAGACAGCTTGTGTACATTTTTGATGCCACTACCTCAGCCATGTGATATTTCAATAATGTTTTTTCACAAATAAAAACAAAAAAGTAAGGCATTAAGATACAATTATAATAATTAGGGATGTCGGATATTGGCTTTTTTGCCGATATCTGATATGCCGATATTGTCCAACTCTCAATTTACCGATACCGATATCAGCCAATACCGATATGTGCGCCGGTAAACGCTTCAGGAGCGCATAGGCACTATTTCAGCCAATATCGGGCTGATAATATCGGTGGGCCGATATTGTCGAACATCTCTGATAATAAGGCAAACTTGTTCTGTTTCCAAAAAGCTAGTTGAGGCTTGCAAACAGCTTTGTGCACAACCTTAAGAATATTTTAGTCCAAAACCAACTAGTAAATTTCTTTCAAAATAACTCAAATCTGAAACGCACCGGGTGTCAAAGCCTCTGACGATGGCGCCCATGGCTCTTGCCGTACCAGCAGCTGCCAAGCCTGCAACGCCTCCACCAATGATCAGCACCTGTCGGCACATTTGACACATTTTTCTAACAGCCTGAGCAGTTTCTAAGCTTCACAGAGCTGCTGGCACCAAACTAGTCATTCCAACAAAAATACTTGAAATGAATCTGTCAGCACATATTTCTCAAACCTTTGCAGGGGGCACTTTTCCGGCTGCTGTGATCTGTCCGGTGAAAAAACGACCAAAGTTGTTCGCTGCCAGAACCACTGCCTTGTAGCTGTACAACAAAAAGGAATGTGCTTGGAAGAGCAGAAACAAAAAAAAATAAACAGAGTGTACATAAGGCATTTGCTTCTGTGCATGCCTGCACCTACCCTGCGATGTTTGCCATTGAGCTCAGTGCATCGTAACCCTGGGCGATGGTGACTCTGGGCACCTGGTCCATGGCCAGAACTGTGGCCTTTTTCTGGGAGAGCTTCTCCATCAGCTCAGGATTCTGAGCTGGGTATATGAAGCTGACCAAGGTTGCTGCATCCTTCATTAGCTCAACCTCATGGACTCCTAAGGCATCGTTGAAAACAGGTGCACGCACCTAAACAGAGAGAATTTGGTTGTGGATCGATTGGGACATGGGAAAGTTATATCTGTCAAATTTGTGTGGTGCTGGAGGCCCAAGCAAAGGGGTTAAAAGTTATGTGGGCAGGTCATTTATCCAAACTGCTCGATCAACATGTGTTTTTGCTCCATTTCATCAGTAGTAGTAGTAGTATATGTTTTACTATATAAAATGTATAGTTAATCCTACCTTGACTACTACGTCAGATGCTAAGACATCCTTGGTGTCTTTGATCACGGCTCCAGCTTGAGTGTACTGTTCGTCAGGGAACTTGGAGAATTCTCCTGCTCCTGACTCCACAACAACGTTGAATCCCTGTTTGATGAGCGCCTGGACGCCAGCAGGAGACAGTGCCACACGACGTTCATTCTGGAATACTTCTTTAGGAATGCCGACTGTGAGTTGTTTATAAGGAATACCTGAAATTTAAAAGAGAAGCATTATCAGTATAGGGGTGCGGAAGTGATGACTTTTGGCAAAATCCCTTTGAAATCCTTCTACTATACTCATGTTTGTTGGCACAATACACTAAATTGAAATTAATAGACAGCAAAGAATGTGTACTATTGTATACACAAGAAACAACCAACTGATAATTTTAACAATGGCAGCTACCATCTTTTACAAACATTGCTATAACTATGATCTAATAGATGCTTTATTGCGTTGAGACACAATCAGTATGGAAAAACTGTGTGTGAGGATTAAACAGTTTACAGTAAAAACATTGTATGGCAACTTAAAACAGACTGGTGAGGTCGTAGATTTTGTAAGGAAACGGCAAGAAAGAACATGAAACATGGATTTAATATTCAGTTTCAAAAACTCAGATTTGAGAGACAGGAGCATTTGAATGGCAAAAGAGGATTGTTATTTGTAATTAAAAACTGATTGGAGCGCAAGTGGGCAGCAGACAGGTTTGGTAATTAGTTTCATTCATTATCATTTCATTATCATTTGTTGACAGAATGCGGACTTATTTGTATCTCTCTGGTCACTTGAAAATTCCACTGGAGTCCTGCCTCTCCACAATTACTCACAAGTGCCCTGCTGAGTGCAGTCTCTCCTTAAACCCAGACAAGGTGATTGTGAGGCAGCATGTTTTACAGGAAGTGGAAACTATTTAGAGAACCCAAAGCAGTTACCCCCTAAGAACAGAGATCTGGATTGAACAATGCATGGACATGTGACTTTGTATTCATATACCAATAGTTCAAATAGGGAAAACTAAGACATACTGTAATTCTGAGGGGGGAAAACCACTCAACACTCCTATGGTCAGCTTGCATGTCAAGTAACACACAACATTTAGTAACATTAAATAGTACGGTAGTAACATTTTCTTTGAGTGGTGCCTATCAAATCTGCCTCTTAACATTTCTGCCACATTTATTAATAATTAGCAATTAAAACCAGTCCTGTATTGGTTGGAGCATGTGAGGCCAGACCATCAATCTGTCTAAAACCCGCAATGTCACATTGTCAACTTATCAGCAAAGCTTTTAACCAGCTTTTTATGAAAGCAAAGTGAGCACATCTACTGTTCTTTCCGAGTGTCACATTCTGCGAGTGTATTTTCGGTGCATTCAGAGTCGCCTGCTGATGCACGTGTGTCAAGGGTACGGACAATGGCAGCTGTCGCCACAGCTCACTGATCTGTAGGAATGTAAGCTGCTGATATAGCAACAGAAGTCACCCCCAGCCCTCACACAGCCACAAAAACGGACACTAGCGCAGAGCACCTGCAGCCGGTTGATACTAACCTCCAGGGCAAACATCAATAACACACAGACACACCAACGTGCGTATGAAACCTCTAGATCACCCCTGCTAGTGTGAGGGCACGTGAGCAGCAATTTGAAGAAATGACCCAAACAATGACAGATGTGATATCCTGATTAATTTATCATTGCATTGCCTCAACGGTAAGCTTTTGTGAGTAAAGCATATGGAAATGAAAGATACCAATCATTCACCAAGGGAATTAACTTAATGATGAGTTATGAATACCCTATTAAATGCTTCATGGCTTGCCAAGGGAATAGTAGTGCAACAAATTTATCATTCATTATCAGTGATGAATGGCAAGCCTTTGCTGACAAGCTGACCTTTGTCCCAGTTTATCTTGTAGTACATTGATTACGGGTACTACCACTCCGATGCCAACACGCTATGAGTGACAGGAGATGTGTCGCTTTCAGCCATTACATTTAGTTAAACGTGTCAGCGACACAGCAGAAGAATATGTCACTCAAACATTTCCTTAAGTATTTAATCGGATTTTTGCATACAACAAAATAAGACCAGGTGGCATTTTACTCCAAAAATTGAAAAATTAAAAATAAGCCATATTATAATAAGACAAACTAACATAGAAATCTTGTTTTTCAGCAAAAACAGAGTCAGTTGGAAATCTGAGAGGCACACAGTTTCTGGTGTGAATCTTCTCAGAACCAGTTAAAATATTTACATGTTCACATGTGTTTGGTGCAGTAATATTTTCACTGGGTTCTCACCAAAGCGTGATCCTCTAAAAAGACACGGCTACATGCTGTGTCAGTGAAATATGAGTGAGAGAGAGAGCTATAGCCAATAGGAGTGGGCCTCATACAAGTGCAGAATTGGAGTGAAATGCACAACTGCCAGTTTATGGTGTGTTTTAATTCACACTTCATCATATCATGACCTATTCAAATCTATACATGGAAAAATTCCATGAAAAATATATCAAGAAAACTGTCAGCATTGTTTCTGTTAAAGTACTGCTCAACTTTGTCACAAATCTACATGATTATGTGGCCAGATTCTGTAGTTTCATCTGTTCATTGAAGTAAATTACCTGTGGACTGCACTACACTGCATCTTTTTAGTTGTGTATATTTTTCCTGCAACTCATACTTCTGCTGCTGTTACGAATGCGACTGTGTGAGTGGGCTTTCCTACCTGGACTTGCACACTGTCCAAGCGCTTGCTGGGTTCTAAAAAAGCGCAAGCATGGTGACCTGATAGTGCGGGCAGTCTGCACCTTCACGCAGGATGTTCCACTGAACACAGGGACTGAGCAGCTGGTCGCCACAATACGTAGGAGGCTGGCCATGCTGCATACACATCCGACACTCGCAGACCTGGAGGAGCTCAGCTATACACACAGCACTCCTCCTGATGGGGCGGGGGGAAGAGGGAAGTGAGGCATGATGGCACAAACAGAGGGTCAGCAAAGAACCTGTACACGATGTGGGTAAAAGTGAAAGAGGACACAGATTCTTTACCTCTGTCCTTGACAAGTGTTTGTACATTACCATTAATCCACACACAAACACACACACACACACAGAGGCAATACGTAAGAGCAGACACTTGCAACAACACATGTGCGTCATTGTGACCTTGTTGAGCCACAGAGCATGCATAGTTTGGAAAAATTCACATTTTTAAGTCACATTCACCAACTAACTTGTATCCATACACAACTTCTACATGTGAACTGATTGTAGCACTCACTGGCCACTTGACGCACATCGTTTTCTCACACATACCAAAGAGACGGAACCTCAGACAGATAATTGCCTCTGTCACTATTGCTACTTGCATGTATTGTTCAAAACGTTCTACAATTAAGTATAGTCTGATCTGATGCCGCACATTAAACCCAAGCAAACAAGCTGCTGCAAGTTTGACCAGCAGCAGCTTGGTTAGCTAGGTGGGCTAAATCTGGACCTGACCAGTGGTGATTAGCCCGAAGGACACAACAGGGTAAACAGACAAGATAAATACATTAACACCGATGCTACATGAAAGGTGCTTGAAATAAATTGTTGTGACAATCTAAATTTGTGGTTGACAAACTATTTCTCACTCTGCAAGGAATTAGAGGCAAGGAATGCAAGGGGAATGTAGAGAATTGGGAGGTAAAATCAATGAGAAAAATCAGAATCAAATCAGAAACATTTTGGGACGACTTTCAAGGTCACAAAATCGAATTTCAATTTGAATTGATTCTCTTGAATGTTCCCCAAACTCTTGTGGCTGGCAAACGTATTTCATTATGATAAATCTAATAAGGAGGGCAGCTCAACAGCAACAACTTCACGTGTAATAGCCTGGGTAGAAAATATTCTTTGATTTGAAACATTGCGGTCACATCGGATTTGTTTATGACGGTCACATCACGTGGTCACCTCGCTATAAACAACAAATCCAAACCACCACGTCATCAAGAAACGTGGCTGTGTGGAAGTATGACTTCAGTACATATTGTTTGCAAAGAAATTAAATGGTGGAATTAAAACATGCACTCTGACTGTTTGAATTCTGTCCTGAATTAGCGAACGCGGCAAAACCGGCCCGATCGGCGTTTGGAACCCCCAAAAAAGTCTGGCTGGGGTAGAACATGACCAGTACAATCAATCACTTCCATATGGCAACGGTGAAATTAAACGCTTAACGGTTCATCTGTCTGAAAAATTAATCAGATGTGCATGTGAAATATTCTCCATCTTAACTGATGTTTAGTCCCGCCGTTGAGTGGCGGTACTCATTCAAGGATCGATCAGACAACTAGTGTGTGGTTTTTTTTTTTGTCTCCATTGACTGATGCGGTGATAGCAGCTGGGAGCTAGCAAGCGCCGGCTACGGCTACAGCTAACAAAAATACGCGTCTTCTTTCCTGCATGAAATTGGGACAAAAGTCGTGAACGCATCTTAGGCATTGCATGCACGAGTAGAATAAGGCGTTCGTTTTGGTGGAATATGGCAGGGAAGCGACTTGCAGAGATAAATGGCACTGACCTTAGAAAGCAGAAGCGGCTCCGTGCTGAATGGGCCAACTCGTCCCTGCGACCCGGAAGGTATCACCCGGGATTTAGAGCATTACTGGATTAGACGCAGTGTTTGTATTCTGTCTGTTTTTTCTCGTCACCTTAAACTTTTGTCAATAGCTGCACCTGCGAGACAAAAATAAACAGGCAACTATAGCATTCAGATGTACAATGTGTATTGGTATAGCGAAATTGTACCAAATGGTGAAATGTGTTGAAGGAACGTCACTGTGCAAACAAAAGCACTTCAAAGTGTACTAACAAGGATTTGTTACGTCCTGCACACACAGATTTATAGTTTGGCGCTAAAATGATGCACTACACTGACTGACGTAGCCTCATGAGCCAGACCTGTGTTGTACATGTTCGTCTTAGATCCACAAGAGGGCGTCAATGTATCACTGCAAATATGGCTGCGCCGGTGCTGTAGCGAGTATCTCTTCATTGTACACAATGAACATTACAAAACTCAAATACGCTCTCGGATATTCACTCTGTAGCACAATTGATTCAGTTCTAGAGGAAGTACATATGATTTCCCCGGTTTTGATTTTATTGTGTTCTGAGTTGCGGTTGTCTGATTTTGAAGGATTGGGTGTTGAATAACATACTGAAGGAAGAAGCAAAAGATCATATGAAAAGGCAAAAGTCATAATATGATAAAAGCCATGGCATTTAGTTGATCATCTCTTCTATGTTTTATCGCTTCTTCTTTTACCGCTGTTTGATCATCAGGTGTGTGTGCACAAATAATGCTATGCTGTCTTGTAATGGTGATAGGCCGAAGAGCTTGGTTAATGAAAAACTGTACTGAGCAGTGTATGGTACTGTATGTGCAGTCTTCACACACACGCACGCACACGCGCGCATACACACACAGTTAGGTAGGTTATGTGAGTGTACAGTATATATCTGCTGAAGATGAGAGAGACATTCAAATCATCTGGTTCTGCTTATGGGGCTGCAAGAGAGGAATGCGTTATTGCTACCCCTGTTATTTCTCTCAGCATACATGATGATCCTTTAATTGCAATGGATTTGCTTGAGTTTGATTTCCCTTATTCTTTTTCCATTCTTTTTTACAATCCAGAAGTGATTCCCAGCTACACATTCAGCAAACATTTATAATCTTTTGCCTGTAAACACACTAACAGAATATCAGGGAATACTATCCAACTCCTCTTTAAAGTAGTAATTCTTAAAAAGAATTACTTCTTTACTACATTACATGCATGTGTGGTGCATGTAATGTACAATTACCGGTAATGGTTTATGGAAGCATGTGACACTACCCTGCCATTCCGATCTCGTCTTTTATGTGCTTAAAGTGCCTGCCACAGCACTACTGCTTGTCATGTTTAATCAAATGATTCCAACATGAAAGAGGAAGTCACAAGGATTAAAACAAAAAAAGGCAAAATTGGGACTTACAGGAATCACTCTAGTCTGACAACATCGATTCCCACATGAATTTCAGAACTGATTCAGCAGTCACACCCTGAATAGAGTCTTGTGATGTTACAGCAACGGATGTGCAGTTATAGAGAAGAATTGACACCTGATGCACATACTGTTTGTCTGCGATGTGCAAATGTAGTGGAGCCACATGTGCCGGTGAGAGGCAGATGTGCTCAGATTTGACAGTATTTGATGGGTCTTGTTAGGTGTGGGTGATTGACTGTCTTTTGTACGAGGCCATTCCTCTTGGGCAAATGTGCCTTGAATTTTATCACTCTCAAGTGTGGTGTGAAATGTAAGAGACGTGTGTGTTTGCTGTCTCGTCACAGTCCTTTGTGCCAGCACTTACTTCCTTTTATTTAGAAGTTGTAACCCCCGCCAAACATATGGCTGAAGTCTGGACTTCTTTCCAAACAAGAGCTAGCAAATTCCAAACATGAGTATAGTTGTTCACATTTCTTACCCTGCACAATGAACACAAAAACCTCATACTAAGATAATGAAAATAAAGCAATGATGCACACAGGGTCATGACCTTATCACATTCCTGACTCCCTGCAGTGTCAACCTGAAGTCCAATCAATTGTATCGATACATAAACTCAAATGTGCATGTTTCCTGCACTTAAGTATGTGTGAGGGTCTGTGTATTTGTATGAAAGCATTGTGGCCTCTCTGACTGCGCAAAGTATACATGCTAATAATTGTAGGCATTCCAGTGTCAGCTGTGGGACATGAGCAGCCAGAGAGCGCGCGCGAGAGAGAGAGAGAGAGGAGAGAGAGAGAGAGAGAGAGAGAGAGAGAGAGAGAGAGAGAGAGAGTGAGCAAGAAAATGCTTTGAAGTCGAAGAAAATGCCATGAGTTTCCAGTTAACACGCCTTGGCTGTAATGTGAAACAGGAGCGAGTGTGCGTGTGTCAGCAGAGGCTCTCACAGACTCTCTCTCTCTCTCTCTCTCTTTCTTTCTGCCATCCCTCTCTCCATGATAGTGAGGAGGGTTAACACACGACTCCTCAGACTCCAATCACATCGTGTCCATCTGTTTTTGAGAATGCACAACGCTGCAGCCTTCGCATGCAAGTCTCTGCTTGGACTTCTGTGAGAGACGTTTTGGAACTTGAAAGGTTCAGCACCGGACTGTCAGAAATACCAAGAACGGGGAATATTGTGCAAACAGTGGATGATATTTCTGATTGAATGTGACCGCTGAATTAAGCTCAGCGGTGAACTCAACACCAATGAGTTTTAGCAGTGTTCGTATTCTCAGCTGCTGAGTGACAAGCCAACTCAGCAACCCTTTGGTCTGGGAAGGATGTTTGCTCTCTGTCACTCGCTTTGGCTTTTGCTGTTATATGTTGCCGTGTGGAGTCTCAACGGCACGACTGTTCTCACTGCCTGGCCTGGAAGTAAGTCAAAGGATGAGCTGGACCCCAACATCAGGGACTGGGGAGACTACTCAGATCTTCCTCTGGGAGTGGAGCAAGGACTGGGCTTGGAAGAGGACATTGAGGAGGAGAGAGGGGGAGTTTTGGAGCCATCATCACGCTTGCAGCCAGAGCTTGATTTCTTGGCTGACTTTGCAGGTACGATCAGTTTTTGAAGCATCAATCTTTGGTTTTAACGTCCAATTGTTGCAAAGGTCACAAAGGTTTCACATAAATGCATAATGTCGGTGCTTGGTGTTAAAATATTCCACCTTTCTATGTCTCACTCTCTCGTTTACGTGACTTCTTCCAGGTAAGAAGCGACTGTGGGTGATTACAGCTCCATCACACAATGACCACTACCTTCAAATGATGGAGAAACAGCTGGAAGACATGGAACAGGTACAAATCAGTCAGGTTCATCAACAGGGGACCGGGTGACTGAAGTCAGAACCGTTCCAGGAACAACATAACAATGTTTGATGTTCATTGTTTGTTGGTTTGTTATTGCTATAAGCAAAGAAGCCCCCTTTGCCTTTTCCACACACAGCAGGGGCTGAATTGCCGTCTAGCAGAGAGGGACACCTTCATCATCACCATCATCCAGAATGCCATGATGGAAGGGAGGATCCAGAAAACCACTTTTCAAGGAGAGGCCACAGTAGAAAGCCTGGACCCCGACACAGTTAGCAGACTGCTTCACTACCTGGATCTCACTAGCCAGGTGTTCAAAACACGCTTGCAGTTTAGTTTGTTTTACACATTTGCTGAAGTAACTGGCACATTCATCCTATCCCAGATTTTGTGGAGAAATGGAAAAACATGTATCTTTTTCTTTGACATCCCATGATTCAGGATGAGGCCTTCACTATGCTAGTTCTGAGGAAGAATCTGCATGTTAGTGAACGGTTCCCATACCCAGTCCGAGTTGAAGCGATTTTGGAACTAATTGATCAGTTCCCCATGAGGAAACTGGAGAGGATGACCAGAAAAGGCTCCAGAATGAGGTTTGATTACCCTGATGTACTGGAATAAAACACAGAATTTTCTCTGAATATGATTAAGTAAAAAATAATGCTGTGGTAGTTATCCTTGAATACCCATAATAAATTACATTAGTTTACGCAATTTGAGAAAAAACTTGATTCCTTGCTAAATTTGGCTCTTTTTTCAGATGTAAAGTCACCAGAAGGAAAGTTGTGGCGAAAAGGACAAAGATGAAGAGCAACATGGTGCTGAGTCCACAGAGACGTGGGAATGTGACCTCAGTTGTGGCTGTGCAAAGGAAAGTTATGGACAAAAAGTCCGCCCTTAAGAGTAAAATCCAGGCCATTCTCAATGGACAGTCTAGGTTTGTAATTCGTAAGGTGCCAGCTGTCACCAGGAGAACAGATTCTAACCATGGCCAGAGCACCTCCCACACTCAGCAAAATGAGAGGACATCGGGAAGAGCAGTGGATGTGAAGACCAGCAGGTTGACCTTTCCTCAGACTTTCACTTACTTACACTTTCGCTTACACTTAAAAGTACATCTAACCTAAAACTCCTCTATCCATTTTCTCATGTAGCCCCCATGCTGTGGAAGTGGTAAAAGAGAGACGCTGGAATACAAACATCCATGAGACAAAGGAGCTGGAGGCAAATGAGCAATCGCAAAATAAGCAGGGCTCCAAAAAAAAGGGGAAAGGGAAGAAAGGGAAGAAGGGGAAAGGAAAAGGAAAAAAGGCCAACAAAGAAGCAAGTGAGAGGGACAGAGGTGTCCTGAAAGAGTTTTTGGAGAGTCTCACTGGGAGTAGAAGGTTGATGGTGAGAGACAAATGAATCATTCAATGAATGAATGATTGAATATCCCTGTTTGTCGATTGGTATGGCCACATGTCTCTCTGAATGCCTGTCCATGTCTGCAGGTGATCTCAACACCCAACGTAGAAGCTGCACTGTACTCACAACAGAGAGACAAAAATGAAAGACATCACTGCGATCTTGCTATCAGGAAGATATCCGTGGCAACCATCGTGGGTGAAGGCAGCGGCGCTACGCTCAGACTGCAACACCACCACTTAGGTGAGAATTGTGATCTGCAGTGGGTTTACAAGCTGATTCAAGACAGACGCAACATGCTGTTAACCAATGATGTTCTACTCAAATTGTCTCTTATGACGATGCAATACTTAGGAAATCAGGCCCATAAAAACACAATATTACAATATCTTATATGTGGCAAGAGGAAAGTAGTGGTAATGTTTGCATTTAGGATGGTATGGTCAGGCAAGTTGAGAAACTTTTCACTATCTTTACACCAGCATAGAAACTGTGAGAATGAGCAGTGTCACCAAAAAAGGAAGAAACAAGCTGTTTTGCAGCTGACATAGTTTGAGAGTGGGAAGTGTCTCTGACACTTGTGTGACTTATGTGAGTCTCAGTGTGTGAAAATGTGTGGGTGTGTGTGTTGTGTGTGCCTCAGAGTCAGACCCTCCTCCAAGTGAGCATGTGGAGCAGTCCTCAGATTCAGGACTGATCTCCCAGCTCCGATCAGAGCTTGGCCTGTCCTCAGCTGACCTCTTTTCTATGACAGTGACAGACTACGACATCAAGCCCAACGTAAGAACCTCATATGTCCACCTGGACTGCTTAACTCTCTGCCTAACCTGCCTTTTGTACCTCTCCACCAGAGAGTTTTTGAAGCTCCGCCATCTACTCTTGCACTGTTCGAATACATTGACAACTTCCCCTCCAGGCGTGCAGAGAAAGAAAGGGAGCGAAAGAATCCTCCAGGCTGCTCTCAAGATGTAAAACAGCCTGAAGCTCAGAATTCACTCCTCAGGTATCAATGCACTCATGTCATGCTTGACTACTATTCAACAAACCCTGATATGCCTCAAAATATACCCTTTTTTAAAAACATATCTTTATACTTCGATTGTTGAGGTAGCTAATCAGATCTTTTAATGGATTCCATTCTTTAAGCGTACATCTGTTGCAAAGGTTGGACCAAACTAATGAAGACGTTGTTCCACTCAACAAGAGGCAAAATCAAGTGTTTCTTCCATTGTGTAGGTTCATGTCTAAGAGGAGACTGCTGCTCATCTCCGCCCCGTCACAGGATGACTACTCTTTCCAGCAACAGCTGTCTGCCCTCAGGGGACACGAGTGTCGCCTGGGTCAGTGTCCCTCCCTGAGTCAAGCTGCTGAGAGACACACTGTGACATCCAGCTACACTCTACATGTGCTCTATGGCATTTTAAACCTTTGTTGCCAATTTCTGTGCCTCTTAACACACACACACACTGTCTGCAGGTGTACGCCACTTTGCCATGTTGAAGCTGACGGGGGCTGGAGCCAAGGCCTCAGGAACCGTGGAGCTTTTTCCCCTCAATGGTGAGTCAAAGTCAGTTCATACCAGAATGTCAACATACATACAATTGCAATGGAAAACGACTCAGTTTAATTTATTGATTCAATTGTTTGGTTATTTGGTTATTGCCTCGACAAATCAGAATATATTCAGATGATCTTGACGCACTTGTAGATGGAGTTCAGTGCTGTAAAGGAACACGCGACGCTTTCTGGCAGATCAGTGGTCCCACACGTAAAGACAAGCAGTGCGTGGAAGGTTTTTCAAGTTTGGCAAACAAATGAGGTCTAAAGATGATATGAGAATGTTGGCATCACATCCATGTGATTTACGTAGATAGGTGATGAATTGATGAAAAACAAATGGACCATGGAATGAAAGCTTTCTCAACATAGCAGTGTTTTTAGAACTATGTTTTCTGTTCTGGATTTGGGAGCACACATTAAAAAACAATACAGGATTTTGTTTTTTTTCTTTATTTTGGAGTATGACGCTTTGAATCTTTTTTTTGTGTGATTACATTCCAAGATTCCAATCACGGAATATAGTGAGGGCATTGGGAGGAGATACATTGTTTGTCCGCATATTTTGTCTATTGTTAAGTGACAACATGAAACTTAATAACCCTCCCTTGCTGATGATTTCCTCAAGGTCGCAGTCAGAGTGAGAATGAGCTGCTATCCCGTGACACAGTCAACAACCTGCGAGAGCAGCTGAAGATAAGTAAAGACTACTTCAGCATGTTGGTTGTGGGAAAAGATGGAGATGTCAAAGCCTGGTTCCCCTCGCCCATGTGGTCTCTGGACAGCATCTATGACCTGGTGGATTCCCTGGAGCTGCGCCTGCAGGAGGAGAAACTGCAGAGGAGATTGGGCATCCAGTGCCCTGAGGACAGAGGAGAGACAGGAGGAGAGGGTGAAGGAGGGCAATATTCTCAGTATGATGAGGATGAAGGTGAAGATAGGTACCTATATCATGAGACAGACTGAGAAAAACTGAAAGAAGAAACACCACATTGAAGCTTTAATATGTTGATCATATTTTGAAAGAGTCTCTAGGACTCTTCTCTAGGACTCTATGACTGTGACTTCTAAATATCCAAAGATATGGTGAGGATGATAATGAATGTACGGGTTGCAATCACGGGATGAACTTGTGTTTGTATTTGCAGCTAATGTTGTTCCATGGCACAGCCAAAAATATTGGAATACTTCAATCAAATAAACCCTTGAAGGCAGCATTTGTGCTCCACAGAGCAGCTTTTTTTGAAATGTTGGTTTTGTATTTGCTGATTGTAACAGCATCAAGGGAGAAGTATGCTGACCAGATTGCATTTTTTGGCAACGCTTCTATCCAAGCAGCATAACACGCTCATGCAAACTATCCCTGTTTGCCATTTTGGAACTGGAATTGTACTTAGAGCAAACAAATATCTTTTTTTTCCTTTTTTTTGTAGCTGTAAGGTAAACATCTGGGCTTTTTCTTAAATGGTGCAGTGTGCGAACACCCGAGGGTCTGTAACAAAAAACAGCACTGCTGAGGATGCACTTTTATGGCAGCTATTTAACTTCAGCATAACTTCACTTGTTCCGTATGTGCACGTAGAATTTTGTTTTCGAAACAGCATCAACAGCTGCAGAACTTCTCAACTCACACAAAAATACACATACACAGGCAAAAGCGAGCATGTGTGTCGATGTCTGTGTAGGTGTGTGACCTCACAGTTTTGCAGAATAGAAGAGGAACTGACCTACAAGTGTCATGGTGACCTTCATAATGTCACCTTCATAATGCAAACTTAACCATACAGTTCAATTTGCATCATCAACCATGCCTCTCTGGCATTGAAGAGATCTTCAAGTAGGTGTGTGATTACAGCATGGGAAACGCTGCAAAACAACTCAGCAGTGACAACTAGTGGAATACGGCTCAATTGCAATCAGATGAAGAAAAGAATGAACTCTTCCCTAATGTGCAGTTTATTGTATGTGTCGATCTATATTCTTCTTACCTTCCTCCACCCTTATGGTGTGTTATTGAGTCCATTTGTGCGGTCTTAAAGCAGATACGGACACTGCAGCGAGTGTTGCTGGGGATGTAGGCAAATCTTTGAGATCACATAGATAATGCAGACGGGAACATGCTCGCACATATACAGTACACACCCATCACACATACACACACGACTAAGAGGGAAGTAGTCAGTTGTGAATAGACACTTGTGTCATCAGTGGCAACACGTTCTCACATGCATATAACCCCCCACACACACACGCTCGGACACACACAGGCACACACATACACTGGGACCGCTGGGTCCCACACCTCATCACTCAGGTTTCACTATCACTGAGCACTGAACTCCGGCAGATCAAGGGACGGATATCTATCGTCCGCACAATCTGAACACAAGTGATATCAGGGATTGCTTCGCTTCCCAGTTATGGTGAGTGCACTTTTTAGTTCAGTCAAAATTCTGTTACCGTTTTGAAGTCATCACAGTGTGAAACCAGGAAACCATAATGTTTTCTGGACGTGTAGTTTGGCACTGAGTTAAAGAAAAATTCTCTTAACACCTCTCACTGGTATTTGCTGTAACCAATTCTCGTCTCTACAATCCATCTTTCTCTGTGACTGGCTGAGGTTTAGGCATCAGTCTTGTGTGTGTTCAGGGTGATTTTGTGTGATATGTATAAGTCTGTATTACAGCATGATTGAGCAATATTTCGCAACAAAGTGCACATTCACTTCAATGCCCATTGCCGCTACAAAAAATAAACTCAACGAGTGTGTGTGTGTGTGTGTATGTGTGTGTGTGTGTGTGTATGTGTGTATGTGTGTGAAATAACAAATCAATTGATGATCTGTGTGTTCATTAAACTAAAATCACTCAATGGGTGAACAAATTAATTTGATTTGGTACCAGTTTTGCTCTTAAGCAAGTTAGATATGTGTGAGTGCTTGCACTTAAATTCACTTTTGCAACATGGGAGTTCCCATTGTTTCCCTGCTCTATTTCCAGCCTGATGAAGTGTGCTTATAAAAGGGAAGTCTGACTTCTCTGGGTTTTCTGTCAGCTGTGGTACACAAGATATTGTCATCTTTCACTTTTTTCTTCCCCTGGAACTACAAAATGATGGCTCCTCTTTGTGATCAAACATGCTCTTTCTTTTCACGTCTCTACATATGAGCATGATGCTGCAGTCTACGGGGGACATAAAGAGAATTACATTTATGTTAAGCTCTGTGTAGGTATTATCCAATACATGCTTCCCTAAATTCTGTCCAGCTATCCAACCAACGGTCAAAATATTCAGATACTAATGTGTGATTAAAGGTCAGAGAATACGTTTTGGTGTGAACACTACACTTTGAGTAATTTTTCTCCCCTGTTGAGAAACTGAAGGCTTTCCTCTTTTGCTGTTACCCTGTCTTTGAAATCAACCACAGTTAGTTGGTTGACACCAGCTATGAGGTTCTACATATACATTATAGCTCTCCAAAAGCGTGATTTTGGATCATTGACCCAGGAGATGAACGATACATGTTCGTGTCGATACTGCCACCCCACTGTCGAGTTTAGTGGCAGTCTCTATTTAGCCTTCCCTCGAAGGCCACTGCCACCCATGCTACAGTTTTCCTCTCTCTCGACTGCTGTTGGAACAACAGAAGCTGTGTGTGCTCTTATCTCTGCTTCCTGGTGTACCTTTGCAGCAGGCCTAACTCTTGCCAAACCAGCCACAGTAAAATAGGGGCCACGGTGAGTCTATTTGATGGCGCCGGCCTGTGACAGCAGAACGTTGAAGTTTCCTCTCAAGGCTCATGGACATAACCTTAGGTCACAGTGAGGCAACTCTCTGTTTGTTCATTCCACATTCTACTGTGTGCTCAGGGTCTAGAAGAGAGGGCTTGTTCCTGAGTTTGGAGGCACCATTACCGCGTGTCAGGCCACCAATCCATACAAAGGAATTTTGGTGGAGGCAAGCAAACAAATTCAATCTGACTGAAACTGACCTAAATACCTACATTCACAGAGATTAGCGTGCTGGACACTGGATATGTGAGGCCCTGACATCCTTTAATATACGCTCCTCACGCATTACTCCAACATTTATGGGCAACTGCCCCGTAAAAACTTCAGTAAAAAGGCTTAACAAGAAACGTGAGGTTTGAAATTAACTCATCTGACTAGTTTATGTCTCTCAGATGGCCCATTTTAGACAAAGGTGACTTTTAAAGTAAAAGCTGATGCTTGTGAAGCATTAACATTTGGTTGTTGTGACAGTTTTGTGTCGGTTTATTATTTATTTAACGTCATGGAGCAATGAGTCATTGTTTACTCTGGAATGGTTGAATATCTTCAGCCACCAATCACAACTTTGATGACCTTGTTTGCTCCTACATCAACCAGACATCTAGTGGACATCTATCATCATTTGAATAATAACCCCCCATATAATTAGAAAAGAAACCTCCAAGAACAGGTTTGCAAAGCAAACAGCAAACTCACATGCCAATGGTATTATGATTCTGAGATACTGATCTGATTCTGCTAACGCTCCTCTTCATTGTTCCCAGGACGGTAAGGCAGATGTCAAATCCATGCTGGCTCGCTTCCAAGGTGGTGGCGCTAACGCGGAGGAGAATCCTCCTACCACACCTGGACAATCCAAACCGGTGCAGCATCTGGCTGCTTCTTCAGGCCCAGCATTGCCTAAGAAGAAACCCATCTTGGAGAACTTTTCAGGAAGTGGGATTAATATCCATCCAAAACCCGCTTTCCAGGCAAATGCAACCCCTTCAAAAGGTTTCTCTGAGGTGCAAGAGGCTCTCTCAAGCAGATTTGCCAAAATTCAGGACAATACCAATAGTAACCACAAACCTTTCATCGCGGAACACGTGGGGAAGCCCCCTCCATGGCAGCCTCCTGCACCTACAAACCAGGCACCAAAGACTCCAGTGCATAAACCCTCTCTCATCTCCGACGTGCCCGAATCCAAACCTGTCTTCCCTAAACCCTCTCCAGGATTTAATCCCAAACCCAGTTGGGTGAAACAAGAGAATGTCAATGCACCGTCATATACTTGTGCCACACCACCCAAAGTTCCACCTTTACAACGGAAGCCAAGCAGCTCTATTGCTAAATTCATCCATCAAAATGAGGAATCAGTGAGAGCAAATACAGACACAACAAACAAAGGTCAAACAGCAGGAGGTCCTGCCTTCAATAAACCACCTCCCGGCTTCAGGACAGCACATAATGCCTTTAACAAGGAGAGAGACGAAGACACTGAGCCGGGAGATAGTAGTGTCAAGGGGGTGGGAGATGGCAAACAGGTCGTCAGCGCCAGTAAACCTACACCTCCTCCGATGCCACCAGCCAGTAAGAAACCAAGCTTTGTGAGACGGGCACAAAATACATCTTCTCCAACTACAAGTGATGACACCTCCACTCCCAAGCGCAATCCTCTTCCCAGCATCTTCGAACTTGGCTCTGCCCCAGTGAAACCCAACAGACCCCCGCACGTGAATCTGGAGCGCTTCAGGGAAGGAACACAGCACTCACAGAATGGTAGGTGCTTGATTACCTTGATATACCTACGATGTGCCCTCCAATGCTGCTGCACACTACATGTGTGCCAATCCACTACCACCTTTGCTATTTGCACTCATACTAATTCAATACTGTAAATAGGTTGATACCTGAAAGAGGTCCATACATTGTCCTTGGATAGGATATACTGTATAGAACTAAACTGGAGCTGCGCCATAACTGCGTTGTGCTGCACACTGACAATAAAGGCATTCGATTTGATTTGACTTGATTTGATTTGATTCGATTCGATTCGATAGCAATAGAACAAGCAGCAAACGTTGCATAGGGATAGAGACGTTGCATAAGAGGCATTCAGTGCCATCAGGTTCAACAGGTGTGCAACAGGTTGCTATTATATCATAAATGGAAATAAGATGTGTGTATGGTTTCTGTACATCATGGTTTAGACAACACATAAATCCCATTCATCTGCACAGTTGAGGCAATAGGGAACTGACCCACTTGCAGACAACTGGAGGGAATGAATAAAATAGCTCAGGCTGCATGAATGTAGCACCTGGCATCCAGCTCGGGTACATACTGTATGTGGCAGAAACGATCACACATGGCAGTCCAAACTGCAAACTGCGTCAGCATGATGTTGTCACAAGCACCAAGCAAAAGCTCATCAGCCAGAAATACGGGCCATTGCTGTTTTAAAGCGCGAGGGCTTGAAACAGCAATAGCGGATCTTGTGACCGTCTGGCTTCCTCTTATTCTGCTGTTTCAAGAGCATGTCCGTCGTGCAGCCACTGACGCTACAGAGTGCTGAATTTCCGGAAGCATTTCAGAAAACATGACAAAACTTGCTTCATATGTCTATGTCAAGCAAGGAGGCGATAGAGAGGACAGTGGAGGTTTTCGTTTTCATAGGATGAAGCGATGTTGTCCTCTGGATCAGCTAATGCTGGATCTTCCTCATGCACTTGCAGAGATTGGAGGTTGTTCATTTGATGTGCTGCTTTCAGTAGAAATTAGCGCATGTCACAGAACAACATTTGGTTCCTCTATTAAGTTCCCTGTCAAGTTTCTCTTTTCTCCACCCTGCCATGTGCTCGCTGATGCAATACATGTGGAAGTAAGTCACAGCAAGTATGGTGATATGCAATTTTTAGAAATACACCTGCTTTAGTAGAAACTGGGGCTCAACACAATGATGGCACAATCTGGACAAAAATTACAATTACAATGGGTGTTTCAGAGGAGTTGTAACACATTAGTCAGTAAAGGTTTAACAGTTTAAACGTTACTTGAAACTCAGCCTTTCATTTTGGAATGTTAGGACATACCCACAGTCCAGACAGGGACGCCACTATTACCTGGGCCATGTGTTTTTGGTTCCAGGCGTTGCCACTGTGACCACAGCAATTATCCCGCCGCCCCTGCTCCCTAACCCCAGTAACAACATCAGCTACGTGACTGCTGCTCAACCCCCTCCACCACCTGTTCCCAGTCTGCCCCCGGGACACCCAGCAGCCATGTAAGTCACTGCCTGGGAAAGAACAGTGCTAACGCAACATAATGGAGATCACCACAAATCTGTTTGGGAATAAAAAGGTTTCACATCTTTTTGGACAACTATCTTGTAAGTGAAATATAATGGCCTGGTTTTCAGAATTCAGCCGGACCCTGATGAAAACTATGATGATGTTGGTGTGATGACCAGCAGTCCACCACCATTACCACCATCCACAGGTGAGCAATGTTCAGTACTCATGACATAGAAATATTACTGCGAATTTTTTGGAGGGCTTGAGCAACACTACGGCATGTGGTAGTGCAGTTGGCCAATAACTTCAGTGAAATACACAGACACTACTCTCTGCAGTACTGCTTTCTGATTTATGTAGTTTTTCTTGACAACTTTTTCCTTTCACTTGTGTTAGAAATACAACCAAGAGGCAATTGAAGAGTTCAATCTGGAGAGATATTTCAAAGGATATCAACAATAAATGATTTGACTTTATGTTACTCCATGCAGCCTGCAGATATTTACCCATAATTCATTATAGAGAGACACATTCTTCAACACTGCACTGGGATATGTTAAATACTTCGATATACTGTTGCATAGCAAGGAACTGGCAGGGCCAGAAGAAGGCAGAGAGGACAATGAGACGGTGAAGCAGGTGCTGTGTTTGCATCTCATAAGCTACAAATCGTGCCGTGAAATAGTGGGTCACTTTTGACAACATGAGCAGAAATTGAGCCACTGTATGTCCTAATGTTCTGAGGAACTCAGTCACAGTTGACCTGATAGTGACTTTTCTCTTGCAGCACATCCAAGTCTGTTGGCAAAGGTGAGACACTGACTTAATATTTCTCCCACACAAAGTCAGAGTCACTAAATGTACACAGCAAATAATGGATAACAGTTTGTTCAAACGGCTATCATTTGTGCTCTCTTTGGTTCAGAGGGACGATGGTAGTGATGGTGAGATGTACGAGGACCTTGATGATCGCTGGTGAGCAAACTATTTCCTCTAGAATTTTAATCATGGATCTTCAATCGACTATTAACCTTCCAAAGATCCCTTTCTTAGGCAAGCCCTTTGGCACATTTAAAGCCCAAGCTAAAAAGAAAAAAGTGGTCATACTTTTTTGGATGTGGGATATTTTGATTACAGAATTTCAGTCCAAGACTACTTTTGTAAACACTGCTCCCCTGTGGTGCTGTTGAGGGACACAGTCAATCACTTCTCACTGTATTTGTGTTTTACGAAGAAATCTCATCAATTTTCTGTCTCTCTCTGCGTTTCTGATTAAAGGGAAATGATTGACAGCAAAGAACAGGAAAGGAAAACAGAAAATGAGAAGGAGGAAAAAAAACGACTTGAGGCAGAGAGGAAGGAGCAGAAGGAACGTGAGAAGAAGGAGAATGATATGAGGAAGAGATTTAAAGTGAGTTAGCATACTGCAGTATCCCTGCTCAAGGTGTCTTGCAGTCTCAATCTCCATTTTTTATTTTGTGTGTGTGTGTGTGTATGTGTGTGTGTGTGTGTGCGTGTGCAGCTTATAGGTCCTGTGGTGGTCATCCACCAAGGTAAGGCTTGTGTGGACACCAAGGGCAGTAAGACAGACCTTGGGATGAAGCAGGGAGACGCTGTGGACATAATTCGTGTCCAAGGAAATCCAGAGGGCAAATGGTTGGCGCGGGCACGAGACGGCTCGGGTTGGTTCAGGATTTGTTGTGTAGTTGTTCATCATTCTCCTCTAATAGTCCGTTCACTTTGTACCATTGTTTGCTTTCCAAAATGTTTGTGTGTTTCACAGTCGGCTATGTGAAAACAACTTCTGTGGAGATTGACTTTGACAGTTTGAAGCATCAGATTAGTTCTCAGCAGTCTCAGCAAGAACATGAACCTGAAGTCTACGATGACATTGAAATAGTCCCTCAGGACAACTTCAAAAGGTGAGGGGGCCTTTGACTGACCCAAAACTACTGAGAGTATCACAAAAATACATTGACTACATAACCACTGTTTCTGAACTGCATCACTAACTGACCACAGAAAATGAAGCACACTAAAATTTTCATTCTGCTCTTTTCTCCTTTCAGTGGGCTCAGGGGCCTAGGAGGTAAGCTTCAAATTGCCTGGATGATCCTAAAATCTGAATGATCTGCATTGGCTTGTTGCATTGGTTCTGGTTTGATAGCTCATGTTGATGTTGTTGTCTTTGTATTGCGCAGTGGTTCTTCCGCCGCCTCCTGATGATGGAGAAATATATGATGATATCGTGGATCCAAGCCTGGACATGAGGTGAGAGTATGATAAAACTACTAAGATTGTTCTGTTATCTAAAGATAGAGCACACTAGATGTTGATGTAGCCGTAGAGGACGGAGTTTGTTACAGTTGCAGCCCTTTACCAAGAGAGGTGAAATAGACAAAAACTGTGATCAAATAGAAACCTAACGCTGAATCTGGGTTCAATGCCTGGTACATATTCAATGTTTGTGGACTAAAGGCGCTAAAAGGAGATTTTAGGTCAGTGAATGTCTGAGAAATACAAAGAGAGAAATGAAGAAGTCCTCATCACTGGTTGGTCCTCCAGTCCCAGAGACACCAAGCCTGCTCGTACTCCTCCTGCCCCAAAACCCACTGGCTTCCTATGGATGTTTGAGCGGAAGAGAGCCTCCGTCAGAGCTAACGAGTAAAAACACTCAGTAGTAAGAAAGATCACTGATCTTCTGTCTAAGGCCATTAACTCTTGCACCACTACCTGTCCACCCCTAACTCACTGTTTCACAGCACGGTAGCTGCCTTGCATGAAGCTGCTCTGCAATTCTAATAGTATTCTTAATTCCTTCTGGACAATTCCTGTTATTTCCCAACTTGAATCAAAGGCTGAAAAGGGATGAGGATGTTGGGGGTGCTATTAAAATCTAAACCGTTGATTATCTGAGAATTTACAAATCTTGGGCCAGTTGTTTGCATGTCTGTGGAAATGATCATGTAATCCTAACATTAACACCTCTGTCATTGTGAGGAAAAAACGTCATTAATTAAGTTCCAACAATCCTCGATGAGAGTAAGCAATGTGTAATTTTCTGAACTGTTTCATGTGCTTCCAGAGTGCCCCCACCCCATCAGTTTACTGCAGAAGGGAATTCAGGTATCATCTTCTTTGAATTATGTTGCAAGGGATGTTTCGTAGATATCAAGTCTCTGAAAGGTTGCACAACATGTGAACATTTATCATACTGATTACATCTTACAGATATGCAGACAGCAATTGATGAGGAGATCTATGATGATGTAGATGCTCAAAGCTTCCCCCCTCCAATCTGCAGGTAAGATGAACTCTGTCATCTGACCTGGATTGCACAACATTTCTGGGACCTCAGAAGAAGGAGAAATGATCTGAGAACAGTATAGTTCATACTGTCTCGCTTTCCAGTTGCCAATCAGCCTCTTGCTCACCTTTTCAGCCTCCCACCCTTAAAGGCAAAAAGTAGGATTGAAGAAATGGATCCAAAGAGGCAGAAAAAGTTGGAGAAGGAAGAAAAGGACTTTAGGAAAAAGTTCAAAGTGTGTGGTTCTCATTTTCATTTTGGACAACATCTAGATAATAACGATGCCAACAAAATTTCACAGCTTGTTGTGATGAACGACTTGACATGTACGCTGACAAATTTTTTTTTTTTTCTTTTGACCAATGTCAGTATGAAGGAGAGATACAGGTGCTATACCAGGTTACCATCACAGACAGTCTGACCAATAAAAAGTGGAGTGGCAAAGACCTGCCACTCAAAGCAGGTGAAAAGCTCAATGTTATCGTAGGAGCTGTGGACAACAAACTGATTTGTCAGAACGAAGATGGGAAATGTGAGTTTCCAACAAAAATACATGCAACAGATTCTTAAAGCTACTATATTTGTCGTGTGTTGATGTGCTGACTAACTGTCGCTTTCACTGTCACAGTTGGCTATGTCTCAACCAAACACATTGTTGTGGAGTAAGTACCACACACACACACACACACACACACATACAGTACACTAATACTCGTTTTAGTGCTCCCTATGACAATCGCTCTGTCTCCTCCCAGTGATGCTGAGATCTACGATGATGTTGGAGACGGTACGTGTCAAAGTTATGGAAATATATTCCTATATTCCTATAACCTACACACTTTGTAGGTTATTGTAACAAAGATTTAGAATATTGCAGTGATTCTAATTGGCGTTATCCTCCTTTGCAGATGGCATCTATGACAACGACTGAGAAGAAATGGTTGTGTAACTTAAGCCCTATCAATATTATAACATGTATTTATTTTGCGTCTCCTCCCACCGTTTACACGTAGGAATCTCAAGGGAACTGCACTATTTTGCTACGTTATATATGGATTACATGCACTTATACTACCACATCTGTGGTGTTCTATAACTGCCTGGCTACACGTAACAATAGATGGTTACTTGAGGAGACATTTCTTTGATTGTGGTATGTGGTATTAAGAAAGGTCAGGAAAGGACAGGAAATGTGAGGGAGTCCACAGAGGAGATGGTCATAAAAGAGGAAGAGGAAGAAGAGGAAGAAGAGTGGAAGAAGAATGGACTTCAGTGGAAGGACCCATCACTTTCATGTACATTTTGTTAATTCCAAACATTTGTCACTGCCACTGCCTCACTGTAAACACATTAAACCTTTAAATTTGATTCGGAATTTGTTATACTCTGACTGTTTTCACCACAAATAAATTGTATGCATTTGCTTGCAAGTTAATATTTCCCTGCATCTCAGAATCTGCCACATTCCTTTACCCTTGCAGCCAGAGCACTCACGCCACTAGTTGGTGGTAATGAACAAAACATGCACAAAAAAACAGTAACGAAGAAATCAGTAACCCTGGCATCGCAATGACCGCTCCAGTGCCAGTGTCTCCTCTCATCAAGGTAAATTAAGGGGAAAGCGGAGTTGACCCGTCGCACAGGGCGGGATTAGATAAACAGTGATGTTAAACGCGGTTTCAGGTCGTGGAGTTTGTAATAACGTCACCGGCGATCCATGTCTTTGCGTGTGGTAAAAAGCAGGTAGTAAATGACATTGACACTTGGCCGGACTTTATTATATTTTATTTTACTGTCCGGAAGTGTGAAATTCAGAAATATTACCGGGAAATGATAACATGAAAGGTATAAATGGTAAAGTGAGAAGTCAGAGGGGGAAAAAAAGAAACTTACCGATACCGGTGTTCGCAAGTTATTTATTAAGTGATAAAGTCATTCTCGGGGCTATTAATTTGATGAAAGCGTGATAAGAGCGTACTATCAATCCATTTGCATCATGTTTAGAGCAACTGTCAAAGAATAAAACGTTTGGAAAAAACGATTTGAAACGAGAACTTGAGCGTTCAGGCGATAATGTGCAACAGTGCTCCCTGGTGTTCATTCCCCAGACGGCGCGATGGTCTGCGTTGCTGCTCGGCATTTTCTATGGCAAACAAAGGCTCGGTGAGTTCACCTACAGCAAGCATGGAAGAATAATCACAATCTAATGTGTGAAAGCAGCTGTTAAGTCCGAAATAGTGATGAAGTTGTGGTATTCGTCCTGTGCTAGTCCCATGCTTCAAATGAGAATTCCACAAAACAAACAAGTAACATTTTCTTTTTCAATGTTCTGTACCTGTTATGAGTTGACAGATCTCCATAGTGCTATCGTCCAATCTCAGTCATTTTCTCACACTGGTTTTATAAATCAGCATCGCTGTCAATGCAAGCCTCGTCACTAGGCTCTCCATTTTATTTATTTTATTTGTTTTATTTTGAGGTGTATTTTCACGTCAAACTGTTCTGTACAATCAACACAACGCAAATGTGAGTTGATTTTGAAATGGAAAGATGTGCTGCTCTTCAGAATACTTGAGGCCTATAGCAAAGGAAGAGAGGAGGATTGAGGAAGCAGAGAAGGCAGCGAGAGAAGAGCAGGAGCGAATCCAGAAACAGCTGGCAGAGGGTAAAACCAGAGCCTCACTCGTTTGAATTGTCTCTGCATGACGTGGATATACTAAAGTTTATTTACCTGTACACCTTTTACACACCCCTTGTCTCAGCTTTCATGCCTTCTGGGCGGAGCGTTCCACTTAATTGGTCCTCAGAAACACATGAAGTTTGCATCGATTGATTCTGATGCTCATGTCAAATTTCTGTCACAAACATGCAAACTTTCTCTCATTTCCTGCAATTAGAATGTTCCAGTGAAGAGCTCTTTTATTTCTTTACAGCAAATTCTGATTCCATCCTCAAGTGAGCGCTCCCTGGACCAATATTATCATGCTCCATCACCAATAAAAACATTCCTCTCTATGAATCCCACAATTTCTTCATTATTTATTTTATTTCTGAGATTGTTGAAGAAGTTTTTGGACTCCTATAGGCCAAGGCATCCTGAGGTATGCATGTGAATGCCCACGCACCAGTGTGTGCTCCTGCCCTTCAGTTGGAGATGAGCCCAAAGAAAGAACGTTGCTTTAATCCTGGCCTAGTTTAGCAGCAATCCCAGGATTGGGGTCAGAGTCCAGCAGTAGAAAGTGCAGTGTAAACAGAATAGTTACCTATGTGTTGTGTAACAGTACAAGCTCTCCTGTGAACTCTGCAGCCACAAAGTGTCTTCATGACTCTGCAGAGACCTCAGATTCTCTGCAGACAGTGGTGGATCAGTGGTAAGTGCTGCCATACAATCACAATCTGTTTGTGTGAGGAAAAGGAAAAAGCTACCAGTACCTCAATTGGTAGGGACCATATCAGCAGTCCAACATTAGAGTGTTAACCTTCCATGCCAAATCTGTTCATTGGGGTGGACATATTTGATATGTTTCTGCAATTATTTATCTCAGTCATTTCATGAGTCATTGAGAAATACAAAGTTAATATTTGTGTAAGTTAGAAAAGAATTCAAATTGAATAAAGTAGAGTTTAGATTTAGCTAGGGTATGCTCCATATGTCAGATGGCAACATGGCTATTTCCTACTGATCGGAAACGCTCAATATATACCTACACTCTTGGAATAAATGCAAGCTTCAACAATGCATCTATAGTTTGAAATTGGCCTGCTCCTAATGACCACTTAACTCATCACAATTTTCAGACTTGTCTTGATTAACGCCACACCTCCTTAGTGGGGTATTTCACAAGATAAACCTTCATGCTCCTGTGATGGACAGTGACACCAAAGTGAACATATGCCGGGTGCTGCTATTCTGTGAATGGACACCTTCAGCCGCGAACCTGAGCTGTGCCCTCTCATGGCTTTGAGGAGATTTTGGGATCGAATGTCATAAGTGACAAAGATTTCCAAACTGTAACGTGTCAAACTTCAAGGTGGAACAGATTGGCAATCTGATGGACCCCTCATCGCAAACCTCCGATGTTAGTGAAGATACAGGCTGTGTCGCACAAATGCGCTCCTTTGGGTGTTCATTTATTGATTTCATGTTGTTTTCTTTGAGAAATAACCAAAGCATTTCACTCTAGCCTGTTGATGCAACTCCTGTAAATTCCATAAAAAGGCATTCAAATATGCTTGCTTCTTCTTGCTCACTGCTCTAGGAGCAACCAGCATTCGGCTCTTCTCTACTATCTTTGGCGCTGCGGTAGTTATAAAGCAACTCTTGATTATGAGTGATCAGGATACGGTCATGAAAATATCTTAAATGTACAGTTATTTACAGGTGTAACAATTAACAATGGTTACAGCAAATTCTCCTTCTCAAGTGAATGTACACCCTGAAAATCCATAACAAAACCTTACAATGTTAGAACAAGTACAAAAACAAGCCCTAACATTTGTCAAGTCTGTGTTAGCTCTAGGGGTGTATGTATTGATTATCTGTGGAGAAATGTGATGTGCACACTGAGGGGTTTTGATTTAAGCTTAAAAATCTAAACATTCTGCTGCTGCTTCATTTTGGGCAGATGGTGTCCCTCTGCCATTAGACTTGATTCATTGATATAAGATTTTTTTTAAATGTGATGTGTTGCAGAGGGATTTGATGATTTTTGTTATCCCTCTTATTACAGCAAAGCTTCTCATAGTACCTGTGTGTACACTTTGCCATTTTTCATTAAATCTACTCCTTAATATAAGAGATAAGGTGAGAGTCCTTGCAAGCTGTGTAGTTGTGAATTCATGCTGAGATGTCCTCATCCCCCTAACACAAAGCGCATGTCTTGGAGCTTGACCCAGCACTCGAGTTGTTTGCAGGAGCTGTTGGGACAAATGGGTCAAATCTGAGGTTTGAGGTCTTGAAACACTTTGCATTGACTCATAATGGAGTTGTAGTACAACTCAAAACAAACCTGAATAACCAGGTTTTTACTGTTCATTATTTCTTTGCAGCCTCATTTTTTCTTTCCACCTTTACGGCCAGCAGCTTCTTTGGCGGCCTTTTCCTCCTCGAGAGCTTTGAGCTTGGCCTCATATTCTTCCTTTTTGGCATTCCACTCCTTCCTGTTGTTTAAGATTCCATCCAACATGGGTGTGATTTGTGGGTGGAAGCGAGAGAACTCCTGAGAATACACAAGTTGCAGCACTACAGAAGATTATTTTAACATTTCAAAACAGTACAAACATTTTCAAAGACATTAAATCGTGGCATTGGTGCTGATATGAATGGTTTATAACTTCTACTCTCAAAAACATCTTACTTCAATTCACAATTAAACCATTATTGGCAGACATAAACGGAGGAAACCTTACCTTATACACAAATGTACAGACAAAGTCAATAAAACCACATTGTAGCTTGGGAAGTTCAGCAGCTTTGGTCCTGTCCATCATGGGCTGTTGGAGGACAAAGAGGGAGATGCTAATACACAAAAGGACACTGCATGGATGCAGAAATACCTGGACCTTCTATATAACTGATTTCTGAAGTTCTCTATTGCTTCATCTGTCCCAGCACACATTTTACACTGGCCATTTCCTATGTCAACATAGAGCGCACCAGCACCGACTGATCTACCAACGCTATTTGAGACACAAATTGATTTACTCACAATGGGTTGTTGCTCGAGCACCGTCCTCTCTAGGTCACCTTGTTCCCAGAACTCTGCAGCTACAGACAGAGCAACCTGGAAGATTAATACACCCGTGCTTAGGAATGATCACTCAGGACCACCATCTTGTGAAAAAGGAAATGTGGACATGTGTTGGCCACCTTGCTCTGCACTTCCCAAGGCTTGGTGATGGCTGACAAGTCACAGGCCGTCATCATCATTGCCCTGGAATGAATGTCAAGTGTCAGTACCAGACATCACGCACTAGGTAAACTCATGAGATCATACATGGAACGATGTGCACTCACATGACAATTTCTTTTCTTGTAGTTTCTAGGGACATGAAGTCCACCCACTTTTTCTCCTCCTCGTATGTTTTGGAAAGGTCCACAATCTTCTGGAACATGGTTCGCTTCCTGTATGAAGGTAAAGTTTGAAAACTCTGCTTTGTCTTGCTCTTACTTTAAAGCTTTGTTTATTTAGAAATATACAATTGGCTTTGGTGGCAAGACAGCCTCAAATACGAGGATATTACACGTCATTTTTCATTTGTTTGGACAGGATGAAGTGAGAAACAAGCAAGCAGGTGACCTGCTTAGACATTGGACCTACTTGAAATAAAGAGCCAAGTCTGTGGCAATGATGGCAATATCTGTGAGGTGAATGACATGATCCATCTGGCGCCTGTTAAGGTTCTGGTAGATGTTCAGCGACTGTTGGTGAAGTTTAGACTGCCTTAATAGACAGTTTGTGACAAAACATACAATTCTTTTGAACTGCATATGAAATGATCCTCACCTCATCAGCCAGGAGGAACTTTCCAAACTCTAGGTGATGCCTCTCCAGTATGGAAGAGCCATGTAACTTGGCGAGAGGGTTCCCTGATCTGTTGAGGATCAGATAATTTCCTCAGACACTAAGTTGAGTGATAATGAGCATAGACATCTAGCCAATACCACACTTGCGTGACATATATGCACATGCTCTCACACATTCACAGTCACCTCACAGGAAATAGTTACATTGCTCCGGCACTTACTTGACCTGGTACAAGTTGTTGGTCCCTCTGTGATCGATATCGTGGAGGAAACCTGCAGTTATCATTGCCATTACCTCCAAGTCTGTGTAGTATCGCTTCAGGATGCCAGTCTGAGAGCAGAGACAGGCCTTAGTTGCTTGAATGGTCCCGATATAAAGATACAACAATGATTTATTTATGGCAAAGCGTAGGCAATGTCATGTGTTCATCACTGTTTTTGCACAAGTAAGCAAAGAAATACCGTTAAAAGTGTAAACATGGTTTGGCCAACGTTGAAGCCATGTCGCCAGTTGTGGTAAGTGATTCTCCTGTAGCCTTTACTGAGGGAGTACATGAAACGCACCAACACCTGTTGATGAGGCAAGAGCAGAGATGACAAAATTTAACGCAGGAGATACTGCAACTGATAACGGCAACAAAAGCAAACAGAGAAGCTTTGTTAATGTGATTCAGGGCTCACACATCTGTTACACACAAATTTGAAATACAGTCAGTGTCAGTCATTCACCTCTTGAGGGATTTGGAACTTTTTGACCACCCCAACCTCATAGTACATCTGGATGCCACATTTGACCAGGTCCATTTCAGTGCAGTTAAAATCCGAGAAGTGGAACTGGTAGATCTCAAACTGCTTAATCAGCGGGGGTAGGTCATATCTCTACAAGGTGAATGGAGAGAGAGTAGCCTGAGCAGCTTTACCAAAACAATGAGGACTCTGCACTACATGAACAGCATGCAGAGCAGCCCCAAATGATTTCAGCGTTACCAGGAGTTCAAAGAGATCCTCCTCTTCACACTCGCTTGGCTCACAGCCATACGCTTCTCTGGTATTCTGCAAATATGAATGAACAAATGAAACAAACACATTGTACAGCACAAGACAGCAAACAAACCAGACTTAACAGAGACTTGATGCCTTTTAGACTTGTGGAGAAAGAAAAACTGCCCAACTTTTCGCTATGGACGCTGAAATGAGGAATGATAGATCAATGTGACAAACTTACTAACCAGGATGTTCTGGATCTCATCATCGCGACATTTGACGTGATAGAGGACCATGTCCTGAGCGATGTCCTTCCGATTCTCCAGCTTGTTCATCTTGTCATAAGTGTCTGTGTTCAGAACAGACCAGCCCAGGAACTGAGTCAAAGCCTGAACAAGACATCTGTATCAACAGGTTGGTCATATGTAAACACTGTGATTGTCAGTGTTTTTTTGGCTGCTCAATCTGTGTACAGATCAACATCTCATGGTAATGAGGTTTATGGAGGCTAATGGAGGCCGAGGTCAGTCTTATGTGATGGCCATGTATTCACCTCCATGAGGTTTTCATCTTGGTCATCAAATGGCTTTCCATCTTTTCTGTTGTAGAAGGTGGCTACGCCCACAATTTCCTCCTTCTTATTGACAATAGGCAGTGAAAGAACATTTTTTATCGTCCAGCCGCTGCTGTCCAGAGGCTCAGTCTGCAGTGACAGAGGAGGATTCACTGTTTCAGACACCAGATATGGCTGCATGATACGTGGTACATCAGGGCAGCAGCCTGACTCATTTTCTTAGGTGGGTTCCTTTACCTGAAATTGAAATGTTTCATCTGCAGCTGCATTCATGATATTACAAATCTAGACAAAAGAAACACGAAGGATTTGTCAGTGAAAAGTGTCTAAAATGCCAGGGCACAATCCAGTGCATGATGACGTTTTTTGAAACAAAAGACTCACAAAACCAGTCTCAGCAACATAAGTAGGGAGGCCACTACTCAAACACCAATGATCGGCAGGAGGATTTCTGCATGACAGATGGAGAAGGTAAACAGCTCAGTACACACAGGATACAACATGTTGTGTGCTGGGCAATAGACATTGGTAATTTCATAGGTATCATCCTTGTCCCACCTCTACCCATCACTAAATAGAGGGAAAGCTTTACTTACGGTATGACTTTAATGTCTTCTTTCCCATGGAGTATATAATCGATCAGTTTGTAGAAAATAACTTCCTGTAAAGACAAAGAGAGGACAAATGAGAGAGCCAACACATTGGGGCCAACCTATTAGCATTTCAGTCGAACATGATACATTTAACTGAAGAAACCTACCCTGCCATCAGGGGTCACAGGACCAGCATATGGTGGCTGTTCTCCCATTAGCACCGGCCAGATGTCAAAGAACTCCTGCATTGAAAAAACAGAACCAATGAGACATATTAGAAAGGTGTGTGTATGGCAGGAAGGTATATAAGCTGCAAACATCTGTACCTTCTCCTTGGTCATGTCTAACAGGCCAACAGAGTAGCGGTCACAGTTGAGGTAGGCTCGGACTGTGTACAAGGCTTTGTGAAACTGTCGCTCAATGTCTGTCAGCTCCTCAAACACCTTGTTGGCAGACCACAGTAGCAGCTAAGGCACACAGCACAGTTTATTATCAAGAGGGAGTCAATGCAGACAAAGTGTGGTGGGTGACTTGCTTGTTTCTGGTTCTTTACCTGTCCTTTACGTGTCTCACAGTTATGCAGGTAACTCAAGTGGAAGATCCTCAAGTTCAAGGAGGCAATTCGGAGGTACTTGTGAAAGAGCTGGAAAAGGCAGGGGGACACAATGCGAAATCACAAAAATTGGCTCTGCAATGTGTCTGTTTTGCGTGGTTGCTGCCTGTATGCGTCTATGACTTACATCTTCATCATCAGCAGTGAAAAATGGTCCTGTGGCCTTATTGACAAGCATGATGACAGCCACCATGTCTTTGCCATTGAGTATTGGAGCAGCCAGAATGCTGCGTGTTGTGAAGCCTGTGAGTTCATCCACAAATGAGCTGAAGTGAGAGTCCTGTAGGACAGCAAACCCACAGTCAAGCAGGCACACGGGTGGGAAGGAAGGTACGCAGGTGATCAACAAGGGGGTGCAATAGTCTAGTGGTGATGTGGTGATTATTTGGTTGCCAGTGGACCTGATTTTGTCCTCAAGATGAAGTAGAAATGGTGGAACATAAATTATGATAGATTTGCGTTAGTGTTCGTCCAACCAGCTCACTGGGGCACATAATCCATATCTCTACCAAAGGCTGACAGGATATGAATATAAATGGATTATGATGCTAGAGGATTTACAGCGTCCTGTATACAGTATACACTGTATAATGAAGCTTGGTTTCTCTGTGGCTGCAGTGTGAAACAGTGCATCTTGTAGTCAAACCATTCATAAGGCTGCCATTCCTCTATGAAGTGCAAGACAGTTGCAGGTTAAAAACATAGCGATGATATTACATGTGTTTGTGAATGGAGGAGGATTGCTCGACAAATCAACCACATATACTACTAAAAGGGATTCAAGGGTCCAAAAGGTGTCCCTCAGTTATGTGGAGGTATTGAGTGAGGCTGGTTCTTCATGTATGCATCTCACGACTAAATGAGCAATGTCACGCCTGTAATATATAACTATCAACAAGTGTGTCATCTAGTTGAGGATATTCACCATACGCGGCTGAAAAACTGTCTCCTCACAGCTGCATTTGGAAAAATGCACACTAACAAATGTGATGCAGATGTTCGTCCCCAAAGTTGAAATTCCTCCCTTACCTGTGTGACGTCTTTGACGTTAACAGGCTTCTTGCTCTGAGCGACATGACCGACTATTCCCATGTCCAGTGGGTAAACGATCTCCGAATCTGGTTGCACCAAACAGTCTTGCAACTCTGCAGTTGCAGTAACGTTGAAAAGCCTGGTGGCCAGTTCCCCGATGCCGTTCCTCTGCCGATACATGAACAGGCTGCACCGCTCAACATGGATCAGAGAGGCGATTCTCTTCAGAATCTTGAAAATGACTTTTTCCATGTTGACATTCTCCTGCATATCCTTGATCAGATCATACAAAATTCGACTTTCTTCAACCTAAAGGATGAAAAGATGAAGCGGTGTGAAATCATTTCTATCCTCAGATAAATTACAGCCAGTGTCATGAATACATTTGCTGAGGGTTTTGGGTGGAAGAAGCTTTGGTGCCCAGGGATTTTACTTCAGTTATGATCACAACAAAAACTAAAGGCCTAATCATGAACGCCAATAAACATTCCTGGTTGTAATCAGTGTATCTGTGGACTGACTTTGCGGAATTACAGGCAATGGGGTGACTTTCTGTTACACCTACAAATTCCACCTTTAAGTGTCACAAACCTGACATAGCTCCTGCAGCAGGCTGAAATCAATCTGTTTCTCTGGTAATCCCGATGCCTTTGAAATGAAAGCCGGGTTCATCTTCTTGGCAAAATACTTTTGAGCAAATGCTGGGTTTGCCATGAGGAACTTCTCCACGTCTTCCTTCTTTGCGCCCATGTTTCCGTCTTTCTCCTCTTTCCCCTCACGTTTGTCCTCACCGTCCTCAGCTCAGCTATAGATGTCCCGCTTGGTCCAACACCACTCTGAGTAAGTTACCTCCAAGTTCCAAACCAATACCCAAATGGGAATGGAACAGAACAAATAAAACAAAGCACATGTACCACAAGTGCTGATCTCAAGTGTAATCCCTAAAAATGACAGAATCTACCCCACCAGTTACAAACAGAGCTAAACAAGGGTGGACACATTCAGGTGCTGGTCAGCTGTAATCCCTGGGGTGGAGGAGGCAGAGGAGGCTGAATCCAAACAATCCTTCTGTCATCAGCAGATAGTGCTGAAGGTTAGCAGGGATCTGCCTGTGCTAAACTGGTCAGCTGATCGTCTAATAAATGATGCCAGGCCAAACAATGCAGCCATAACATTGTCAGAATCTGTCCACGGAGTGATCATTTTCTCAGGCAAATAACATTCAAGTACAATGCAAAGTACAGCTCCTCTGCAAATATTTGACAATTGAAATTAATTCCTATATATCATAGTTAAGTGATTTTTTTTTACTCGGCTCATATATGTAAGAGCCTGTTGTGTCTCTGCATTCTCTGAGGAGTGAGTGACAGTCCTCTGTCCCTAAGAAGTTGCATTTCTATGCTTCCACTGAGAAATTCAATTTGACGCAAAGATTCGAGACTTCAGCAGGAATCCTTTCCTATGTGCAAAACACACAAAACATATACAGATAAATTGTTATTTTAAGGAGCAAAAACCAAACTCAGGTACTGGTACCGGGCACTCAATGGAGTTAGACTTAGTTAGACTGTGTCTCCCACAGACTTTCTTACTCTCTCACGCGAGTGGGCCCACAATCTCTTTAAGTCCTAATTAAACCAGGCCTCCACAGGCATAAGCCCTCTTTAGTTTGGACACTAGCTGATTATCTCAGCACCCTCACTGCTATGCTGCAATCTTTCATGCAATTACATTGTTTTTCTTTTCACAGTCGGTGATCTTTAGATTGAACTGTCATGTTGATGGCCGTTACATTTAGGAGGTCATACACATTCTTGCATTTTTTGAACGTGTGAGCTAAATGATCATATGAGGAAACGGAAAATCTTTCATGCTTTCTTGGAAAACAAACATCATTAATCCTTTGATTTGGAGAACAGAGGATCTGCCTCGTTTATAATAACGTTCCATAACCACCCGAAAGGTCACATAGATAATCCCACAATAATAGATTAAAGCATTTGGAGTGTATGACAGACGGACTGAGGGAGAGGGAGACACAGAGATGGAGTGGGAGAGAAATTTTGCAGACTGGATATCTTTGGGAATGTCAGTCCAAAATAGTGAATGAATCAGACAGTTTGTTCTCGTGTTTGGCTATACACACAAAACATGTTGGGTATGAAGGATTGCCTGGTTAAATTCCAGATTTTTATGTCATGTAGTCTCGAGGGACCATAATGAATTGCTGGGAGGCACACTGCTGGATTGTGTAATGATTTCACTGTGGCTCACTGCAAATTAATGTGTACATCAATGAGTCCAATGAATAACGTGAAATGAACAATAAAGTACTGAATAATGGATTTAATTGTTAAAAAAAAAAAGTCAAGCTCATATTTATTTACGTTACTAAATCACAGATGCATTTTTTTCACAGGGCACAAGATGGCAGCAGTGTCTTTCCAATGCTAAAGAATGTATCTCCAGTCTGTTTGACTCGGGAGTGCGCAACAATTTTTTCGCTCGGCCGCGAGTTGCCGCTGGGGGCACACCGCAGCACACCGGTTGAAAAACACTGCATTACAGGACAGGCTGTCTATCCTTACTACACTACATAATTGTTATACCTCAGATTTATGGCTGTGTTGACTGTATGTTGCACATGCATATATCTTATTCTACATAAATTGTACTGGGCCTGCATTGTAGTGGGATTTCATCTCTGCACTGTATATGAATTGTATCTCTCACCCCTGTACTCTCTTATCACTTCTCTAGATTATTAAGTACATAAGAGCATTTGAAATTTTTCTGTATTCTTAATTTAGTTAAAAGTCATTTAGTTTATTCAGAGTCGTTTAAATCTCTGCTGAAGGGGCACTTGTTCTTTCAGGCCTATGCCTGCAAAATTAGTCTTTTTTTTGTTTGTTTGTTTGTTTTTTGTTTATGCTGTTTTTGTTTTTGTGAGGCGCTATATTAATTGAAAGTATTATCATTATTATTATTATTATTATTATTATTATTATTATTATTAGTAGTAGTAGTAGTAGTAGTATCAGTACAATACAATACAATACAATACAATACAATACAATACAATTTAATTTGTATAGCGCCAAATCATAACAGGAGTTATCTCAAGGCGCTTTACAGGATGGAGCAGGTAGTGCTCCTCAGGCTACAGGTGGGCGGTCAACTGCCCTGACCGCTCAGGTTGGGAGAGAGAGGGAAGGAGAGAGAGGCAGAGAGAGACAGACACAGGTGTAGGGATGCACAGCAGTAGTAGGAGCAGGACCCAGATGTTCGCAGGTCCATCATCTCTGGTGGTGTTCTACTTGCCAGCAACGGAATAATAGAGCATAAGACAACACTTTGGGGAAGAAGCCCAGTTAGTAACATGCATTTACCAGACTTTGAGGTGTCATAGGGTATATCCTATGGAAAATGAGATAATTTTGAGTGATACTACAAACTACCAGAAGCAGATTTGATCAAACGCAATGGCATAATAAGATGTTCATTTGACTGTGCAGTGAGGAAAACTGTAGGAGCCTAAATTCCAAGGCATATATATTCATATAGATCTTTGTTTGAGTGTAAGCTTTTTTTGGCAAACTATCTGACAGAATACTGTCTTTGCAGGTTTTGCAGTGCATCATGGCAGGCCGACGAAGATTATA
>OMPJ01028125.1:0-17160 GCA_900312935.1 Carapus acus
TTGTTGTTATTATTATTATTATTATTATTATTATTATTATTATCATTATTATTATCATCATCATTATTATTATCATCATCATCATCATCATCATCATCATCATCATTATTATTATTATTATTATTATTATTATTATTATTATTATTATTATCATTATCATTATTATTATCACAATTATTATTATTATTATTATTATTATTATTATTATTATTATTATTATTGTCGTCGTCGTCGTCGTCATCGTCGTCATCATCATCATTATTATTATTATTGTTGTTATTTCAGAAATTCAAAATTCTCTCATTGTAACTTGAGATGCCCTTCACTCCAAATAGACTTGGTCTTCTCAGTCATGCAGCATGTTTTTGGACTATTGTGTACGAGCAACTGTTACACACTGACATGTAAATGTCAGTGTGTAACAGTGAACTACGTTCTGAATACTCACACGTACCTACGTACAGAGAGCGCTCCTCAACAAATACAAACACGAGCAGAAGGCGGAAAGCAACAAAACACACACACATTCACTTGCAAAAGGAAAAAAAAGAATCCAGGGGCTAACAAGGCGGTAGTGATTATTTGCGACACCAGGGGAGGGATGTTACCTTGGAAGTGTGTTATGACTTGGCAATCTGGAAACACTAAAAAATGTGGAGGAGAGTGAGATGGGGGAAGGGGGCGAACGGAGGGGGAGAGGGACTGGAGGGGAACATCAGAGGTAGGTGGGTATGAAAGTTGGCTGGTATGACCTCTGGCCTGCCTCGCTGAGCTGTTCCCTTTGAGCTGCTAAAAGGCGTGCGGTGTGAGAAGCCAGGAGACAGCTGTGCCCCCCACCACCACCTCCTCTCCATCTATGGACGCTTTCCAAACCCCCTTTAAATGCTGTGGGGTCAGGAGGAGCCGGGGCCCAGTTGAGGTGGTCTAGTCGGGTATTGGGTTTCACCGCTTTATATGGTTGGTCTGGTCTGGTCTGGTGTGTGTGTGTGTGTGTGTGTGTGTGCGTGCCCGCGCGCTTGGGAGAGAGACGCAGACGTTCAGATAATGACCTGTTGATTGAAAGGATGACTTTGCTGTTTATGGAACATATTTGTAGGGCGGTGTTATTCTCATTTGTTCGTATAATTGCCGCAATGGCATTGCAGCAAATGATCGGAGACACCTCACACACACCTTGCGGAACACACACGCAGAACTTACTCGTTTACGTTCACCATTCGGCTCGGTGGCATCGTTTATGTAGGGTGACTAAATGCTTCACTATGCATCACTGATGTCTGTAATCAAGCATACGAGCATGAAAGCAGAGGCCATTGTAGTGGACGCACGTGTGTTGTCAGTCGTCTAAAGGACAACAACAACCCTTCAGGACATCCTATCTCTGTGAAGTTAACAGAGATTTATTTTTTCCTATCCTATCCTATCCTATCCCACCAATGATGATCCGTTGACCAGCTCTCTCCATCCCTCTCTGTCCTCGGCAGCTCTCGTTGCTTCACAGACTTTCCCCTTAGTCCATTCTCCAATGTTATCTTCCCATCTTTTCTTTTGTCTCTCTCGTCTCCTGCCACCTTTTACGGTTCCTTGTAGGATGCTCTTCGCAAGGCCTGAGGATCTGGTGATGTGTCCGCACCACCTCAGTTTCCGCTTGATGACAGTGGTAAGCAGGTCATCATCGGGGCCAATGGCTTGGTTGATCTTCTGCCAAACTTCGGTGTTTGTGACATGTTGGGTGTAGGAGATACCCATGAGTCTTCTGTAGCATCTCACCTCCATGCTCTGTATTCTCCTCTGTAGCTCAGCTGTAAGGGTCCACTTTTCTCAAGCATTTAGAAAGACTGAGATAACAAGTGTGCACAGCGGTCTCACCTCTACTGGTACATAGAAATACTCCTCAATCTGTAATCCAATACATCATTCCATTGCTGTTGAAATGACCCAGGTCTCAACTGAAATACACAATGTAAAACGTGAATGTATAGCATGCAAAAATATGAAACAGAGTAAAATGCTCCATTTCTACCCTCACACCACGCGGACAAGTGTGTCCTATCTGTGACTGGATCTGTGTCTGCACTTAAATGGAACAGATTGTTCCCCCTGCAGATCTCTGTTTGTTATTTCTTCAATTCGATTCTAACGGACATTATCTGGCTTCATAAAATGACCTCAGGGATGTTGCATTTGCCAAAAATACTGCACACAGGTGTCTAATGTTGCAGTTATTCTGTGAAAAAGCATAATGACCCAGACTCAAAGATGTTTATCGTCTTTGGAGCGAAAAGGAAAAGTGATTTTCTTTGCTGCCTGCAGGCAAAGCCAGTCAAAACAACAGAGAAGTATTTGATTGGGAGATCTGTTTGCACAAACTTGACAAACTGTTGCTCCCCCACACCGATACAGAGCAAAAGCCAGATTTGTGTCATCTGTTGATCTTCCATCTGTTCAGCATATGAAGGGTGGACGTGGAGAGCTGCCAGCTCAGACAGACACCGAGGTTGATCCATACATCTTGCGGAGTGGCAGCGATTTCCAAGTCTGGCACCAACCTTCATCGACTAGGAGCTGTGCTCCCAGTGCTCAATACAGTTTGTCTCAGTGGCTGGCGAGTACGAGTGTGTGTTAATGTGCTGCGCAGGAGCAGAGAGCAGTAAAGTGAGAGGGAGAGAAGAAGTCTGGGTCAGATTGATCCTGTGGATCTGGGCGGACACCAGAAAGCAAAGAGACACACTCACTGGAAAAGACTATTCCCCATGCACCCGGATCAAGTATCAGGCACACACACACACACACACACACACATTGATGCATTGTCCCGTACAATAAAGACAAACTCTGCGTCTCTTGTTACTAGAGCTAATTTATTATCACTGTTATATTTTTTTCTTTTATCAGTGTTGCACGATGAACCCCAAAACAATGCAAACCACTAGAAATGGTCTATGTTGCCTTTATACACTCGTACATACACACATACAGTATATATTTATAGCATATGTGAATATGTATACAGAGTTGTAGTTGTGACTCATTGGTCTTGAGTAAACAGCTTAGACAGAGACAGCTTATAAAACAGGACTTTGAGGAGAAGTACAGCAGTGATCCCTGACAATGCTAAGAGAAAAGACCTGAACTGGATAGTGGGATGTGTACAGTGCACGCAGGCAGGCACTGAGCGCAGCAGACAGACAAAGGGAGAAAAAAAAAGAAGAAGGTAGAAGAGCAAGAGGACAGGCGAGTTTGCGATCGAGATGGCATTGACAGATTTGTGCTCACTTTCTTCCCTCCAAGTAACGGAGCGTGGCCTCGTCTGTGATCGGCGCAGCTTTACAAAGAACGTTGCAAATGAGTCTCCTTCATGTGAGACGAGGAGTGAGCATTGGCCTGAGATGCAAATGGTTTTTGGTTTCAGGTTTGTACCACATTTGAACCCTGCAGCAAAGTAAATCTGCATAGTCTAAGTGTGTGATAGCAGGTACTGAATAACAGGCCCCTGGCTAGTCTTTTTGCTGAGGCCACAGTCGAAAGTTGTGGGACAGCAAATGAATTTGTGACATAAAGCATCATAAAGATAGCGACTAACATATTGAGGAAGAAATGTAAGAGGTTTTTCTATGGTAATCAACACTTTTCACAGGAAGAAAAAACAAAAGGTTCAGCGGAGGATGGAGGTTATGTTGGTTTGTGTTCAGCAAGATGAAAAACTGCAGAGTGGAACTATTTTGTTTACTTTCATTGAACATCAGTCACAGGGTAAATCCTTTTCAAATTTGTCTCAGGAAATCCAGGAATTAAACGATATTTACTGTATATCCCTTCTCACTGTGAGGCCACTACAGTAGTTTTGTGATCCACCAATCTCAATTGAGAAACTCTGGCACAATTTGGTTTCATCAATTAACGTCTTGAAGGAACGTCTACAAGAATATGTCTGTAGGAATTAGCCATATTTGCTTGGATGTGCTTGGCCTTAGCACTGGTACAATTTACTGTTTGCTACGATTTGCAAATTTAATATGTGAGTCTCGTAGTGATTTTATCGATCTGGGGTCGAGTAGTGTCTCTCTCTTTTTGACCAAACTAAACCAACATGTTGGGTCTGTTTACATCATATTTGTTTGTTGACATACCAGAGGAATTGCCAGACATTTGTTTAACATACTTTTCACAACTCCATCCTCCTCTGTGTTCTGAGTGCTGAAACAGAAAAAAGATGCTAACAAATAGCACCACGCAAACACAAATCAAAGAAAATCTGAATTTTAAGTCTGGGAATTGGAAAAGCAGTCTGCAGGTTAGAGGGCATGGCGTGTGCTGTGTCTTGTTGGGCACCATGTATGATGATTTTGCTTTGTGATGCGTTAAATGAGGTAAAGGTGTGAGTCAATCACTGAGATATGTGACACATTCATCCCTTCATTCACTTGCCAAATACAGGTTGGCAGAACCATTTTCCTCTCGAGTTCAGAACATCAATGCGCAGCGGGACAGATGGTCCGTAATGGAAATGACGTGACCTGGTCGCTCTGGAGGGTAACGCGACCGACAGAACCTCCCGAGCCTGACCCGCTTGTTCAAAGATCACGGGTTGGGACAGGATAAGGACGACACGATCATCAGATATCAGCGAGGATCTGATTTGAACTTTGTCGGCTGAAAGGTCGCTCAACCTATTCTCGTCGATACATCTATCAAAACAGATTGACCAACGATGTGAAGACGGGACCATCAATAGCACCATATTGAGATCACAACAGTGTTTGCCATATGTGGCTCAATATCACAGTGTTACCACCACACGTCCAATAATGATTAACTAACACTTTGCATTTGAGCTAAAATAACATAGTAGCGACTTTAGCCTTTTTCATGCAGATCTACAGCCGGTTTTTCTGCGCTCTACTTTCAAATACATTGAATCAGTCTGATTTGTGGACAGAGGTACATAAATATAATACTGGTCTCAAACATTAAAGTACAGTTACATTAAGTCACCATTTGACAAGGGCATAAATTACTTGAAAAAATCTCTAAATTCAGCATTATTTGACATGTACAGTCGTTGCGGTCCTACAGCAGAATACCATTGAGATAAATGCATTGGAAATACGATCAATTCACAATCATATTGGATGGTCATTTGGTGCCACCGCGATCGATATCATGTAATTGTAAAGGATATTTCAGCCAAAGCTCGGCTGGATCAGGGCTGAGACTCACAGACAAACCAGTAAAAACCCGTTAACACTGAACACCACCAGTGAGTTGCAGTGTCTCACACTCACACACGCTCGCACGCACGCACACAAGCCAGCACAAACAAAATACATGTTTTTTGTACCTCATCTATCACTTGTTTGATTAGGTTGTACTATTATGCATAAGAATAGAAGTGGTTGTGATAGTTGCATACAACAAAGTCCAGCACATTGCCAAGTCTTGTCTGCTGGAAGCAGGATGCTTCTTTCCATAGACCTGAGTGGTTCAGAGGTTTTCAGGATGAAAGAATTTACGACGACGCAAACAAACATTTCAAGCAGATCTCATCAAAGCAGCGTTCGCTGCAAGGATCAGGGAGCGTTTTTGTCAGGGTAATTTTAATCTGTGTGGATTTTTCTCTGTAAAAACGTTTTCTCCGCATTGTCTTTGTCAACACTTTCGATTACTTCTAAAGTAAGACACTGACCACACTTTGGAAAAGGTGCACAATTATGCAATAAATACCTGAAATTTGGACATATTTGAATCATTATGACGAAGCACTGATGCTTTTTTTTTTTGCCTTAACTTTTTGGTAAAAATCATTATTTTGGGCACTCAATCACTGCACGGTGTGCACTGCTACGGTTTAGACGCCAGTTTTCTTTGGGTACATTTTGGGGTCATTCAACTTTTTTTCTGAGAAATAATCCTACAAAATGAATGTTAGCAGCCCATAGGAATGGCAAAGACATTGTGTGGGTAGATAAAAAAGATTTTGGCCTAATCTCTCTAAATGGTTCTCTGTGCTTGCAACACAGCATATGCACTGCAACAAAATGCTCTTCTCTGACTAAGCTGGTCAGGGGCCATTTCAGACTTTACGGGATAAAAGCAATTTAGATACGCAGGAACATAAACGGCCCGTTGAGGCAAACGTAACATGAGGATCAGGGAGTCCCTGAGCATGCACACTCTCATGGTCTAACAGGGAAAACCAACACAGGCTGGTCAACAAACAAGAATCTGTGATATCCTGTGGCTTCACACAGCAGAATTCCGGATGTCAGCGAAGGAATCATCTGATCCTTTCTGTGATGGAGTTACTATCGGTCCGACAGGGAGAACAATATCCCCGGCCCACTTGCGGTAACAGGGGGCAAACCTCCGACATGCAGTAATGGGAGAAGCTGACCTGTCTTGAGTGTAATGTCACTACACGGCGTTCCTGGCGAATCAGTGTAAACAGCGCGGCACTAAAACCTGTCGCACCCTGACATGAAATGTGGGCAATCTTCTGGAGGAGGAGATGAACCTTTAATTACACAGGGGTGGGGAGGGGTCATTGGAAGAAAAGTACACCATTTCCATGGTGGAAGCACTCCTAGCACTGAGAGGACGTCGCATCGGTGGCTGATAAATACACAAATGACTGACCTCCGAGTCAGGCATCTGCCTTCTATTTTTGACTAACGGCAGTGTTGTTGTTTTTTAACCTTGTAGCAAAAAATTCAATTAAATACAAAAGGATGCAAAAGATGATCGACAGATGACAAACCATACAAAAAATAAATATTTAAAAGTATATAAACTGCAGTTTAGATACTGCAGTGACCGTTTAGACTGTGATATAGTCTGATTTTGAGGACATACACATCTCAGGTGTAACATTTTAGAGTTATAGGGCACATCTAGTCCAGTAGATTACAGAACTATTCACAGTACCTTCGCCTCTATTTGAGGTACCTTCACTTCTGTTTGTGGCTTATTTTTTTGTGGAACAACTCTACAGTCTGAAAAAAAATAAAAAATAAAAATAAAAACCATAGCCCAAAGATGGAGTTGTGAGAAACGGAGTGTTTCCATGCCACCCACTCTCTAGTTTCCTGATGGAGCTCACTCACATCGAAGATGGAGTGAAAAATACTGCAGGAAGAGGAAAAATGAAATCAAACACGTAGGTACAAATACAGACACTAAAATCCACAAGCGAATTACTGTTACTAATAGTTAGTGTACAAAATAAAGGTCCAAACAAATCCCCGCGCAACTGTGTGTATGTGTGTGTGTCCGCACACCTGTGTGTGTGCGTGTGCGTGTGTCTGTACAAACTGTCGACACAGGCTGTGATGAGTATATTTACATTTGGTTGCACGTGTCTTTTCCGCTCTGTTTATTTTGTACTCTGCTGTGTTCCTGTGTTGTGGAAGGGTCGGGAGGAGTGGGAGGTTGTGTTTCCTGAGAGAAGGGCAAAGAACTGTTTGAGGTAGGTAACCGTAAATGCACCACAATGCAACAAATCGTGTGGGTGTGACGGCTGAGTGAAGACACAGCAGAGGAGCGAAGATGTCTGCCTGAGAACTGACCAGTGTTTGTGTCGGCGTGGGAAGTGGAGGATCAAACGCGCCGAATAATAAATGCTCTGATACGGGCGGACAGCGGCCGACATCTTTGGCCTCCTGGTGCGTGACGCTGAAGCGCTTTTGGAGCGGACCGAGGATGTTTTGAGGCCGAGAGGGCAGCGACTGTCCACCTCAAACCGCTCAACACAACAAAACACTTGCGTCTCTCTCTCTCGCGCGCGCGCTCTACCCTGTGTCTCGCTCTCCTCGCTCGGCTCTCTGTGAGCGAGACGGCGTCCAGCATTGAGGAGTTCAAACTCCGCAGCACAATTCAGCATTTGTAGGAGGGAGGAGGTTGAGCAGCAACTGTGTTTTTGGGAGGAAGAGGAATGAAAGATAAAGCATGATCCGCACTATGCTCCACTGTCACGTCTCCTCTGGGCACCACAAGTCAAAAAGGCAGCTCCTTCGTTTGCGAAGGACATTGACACACAGAGAGGACAGACCCGAACGGCTCGGCTAGGTCACTGTCCATGATAACATCACCAAAATGAAATTAGAAATACACTGTTGCCAATTTAAACTGTCAGGTGGCATAAGACCAGTCTGAACATCAGCTTTGCTGTTTTAATCACGATTTGTGCTTAGTTTTGTCTTGTAACATACATCACATATGCGTGTGAATACGCACCCACCACGTGCACAAAAACGCTCACAAATACGCACAATCCATAAAATAACACACCCACACAAAGATTTCAATCATAGCATATATGATGTATGTGCAATACTATACTAGTTTCCATCCAATTGAACATTACGGAACGTGACTTTTCCTGAAAACGTCATTAGCAATGCAGTGCATCTCTGACAGGTTTTTAACTCGGCTGAAGCAGTTAAGATTGAAAGAAAAAATCGGAAGGTCGAGACAAAATTAAATCTAAAATCGAACAGCATTATTCATACACATTTCTCACAGAATTCACACAACAGTGCCATCAGTCGGTCAGCTTCAACGAGGTACTGACACACCTACACCAAACACCAGGTTCACCGAGAGAGGGTCACAGAGGGGTGGGGGGGGCGTCTTCATTCGGCATTGAACAGACAAACAACAACAACGACAACGAGCGGCAACATTAACATTGTTATCTTGAGGTAGAACATTGACTTCAGCGGTGGTGAAGTGCTTTATGTTGGAAACGTGTTTGCGTTGCTTGGAACAGCTGGAGAGGAGAGACAGTTTCTTGACATCTGAGGTAGTGCGGCAGCTGATGTCTTAACTTTCAAACGCATCAGTTTGTCCGCATGTTGACTAAATTTGTGAGCACTGGGGAAGGCCGAGTCCCTTAAAAGCTTCCCGTAACACATTCATTCCGGCTGAGGTAGGTTTTTGTTGCGTCGTAAGGTTCACACAGCCAAGTCTAGTGCCTGTATGACGGCTGAGAACTAATAAAAAAATGTTGATATCACTGAAATAAAGTCCTGAGACAGAATATATTGAATCCCTGGGAGAAGGCCGAGGTCTTCTGTTCGCAATACGTTGGAATCATTGGTAGGACTTGAGGAGGCAGCAGGAGTCTTTGACATCAACCCAAAGTCAAAATAAGACCAATAATTTAACCACTTATATATATATGTGTATACCAATATGTGTATTTCCAATATATGTGTGTGTGTGTATGTGTGTATTTATATGTGTGTATATATACACACACACACACGTATATATATACGTATATGTGTATGTATACGTGTGCATACATATACACATATACGCACACGTATGTCTGTATGTCTGTATGTTTGTGTGTGTATATATATGTGTGTGTGTGTGTGTGTGTACACACACACGCGCGCACACACACACGCGCACACACACACGCACGCACACACACATATATAATCTGTTAACATTGGAAAACACATAATATTAATATATATTAATTAATCAGCATTGGATTAATCAGCACTGGAAAACATGGACATTCCTCTTATCTGTGTGAAGATGCCACCAATCAGAAAATGAAGAAGGCCAAATGGAGAAAAAAAAAAAAAGAAAGAACACTTGACTGGCCTTTCCAGCTAAATACTTCCGTCCGTTTAAAGAGCGCTCTGCAAAACCAGGCCAAAAAACACCCGAGGATCTTACAGATATTCTTAACTTATCAATAAAAAAATCTTTGCACAAAAGGAAAATTACTATGAAAGGAGACTTTTCGTCAACCTGAGTGTAGAATGTGAGCGGACGCTGTGGGCAGCGTCCACCGTGAATTGGCCTTGGTGTGTGGTTAGCCTTGGTCCTGTCGTGCCACTCCTGCTGCAGGAGGGTCTTGGAACTGTGTCTCTACGTCTCGCTCCAATGCGAACTCGTCCAGCGGAATTGTGGACAGCTGGGTGTCATTCAGCGTGTAGGAGACAATGGACCTGTCCAGCTGGAAACACAACAAGAAGAATCACATCACACGCGGCCATCAGGGTTCATCACTCTTCCCGTCGGCCTCCAGAAGAGTTTATTCTTGCAGTCACAAGGCCACAGACGAGTGGCGGCTCATCTGTCCGCCACAACTCTGACACAGAGGCCTATTCTTTGATAACAAACTAAAGGAATCTGCTCATTTTTCCTCCCAGATTTCAGGACACTCGTAACACAATTATTAATATCCACTGACTCTGAATAATGGCTAGATTACAGAAAGTAATTTATTAAAGAATATAAGGAATATTAACAGCCTGGATAAAGCACCTCTGGAGGCACTTCACTTAAACGACTAAACTCTCCTCTTACTCCACTCATGCAATGCATCATGCAAATTCAGACGCGCAAACCAAGGTCACGCTGAGAGAAGATGCAAACTTAGCAAAAAAGAATATCCCAAATGCATTAAAACCCCTGACCTGCCTCTTAAATTATGGTCATATGGTTCAAAAATAAATATTACATTCACCGCCTCTTTGGGCTTTTCCTCATTTATTCCGTAACCCTTGCTGCAGTATTTTACATTAAATTCAATTCTCTAGTGTGTTTATCACATCGGTCCAAATGCTTTTTCATCAAGCGGACGGTCAACTGAGCTGTTACTATGTAAATTGTTGCTTTTTTTAGTGAAATTTCTTGCGCTGTAAAAGCATTGATGTGACTGACCATGCATGTGTCTTGTGTGTTTGGACCGGTGAAGAGTCTCTCAAGTTCATTGGTGTCCACCGTCTTCTTCCCTGATGTGCTGCCATTGACCTCCATCTCTCTCCTGGCGGCACCGTTTAGCCCTTCAGGCCCCTGGGACGAGGAAGACGACTCCAACGCTGCAGCACGCCCTGCCTGAGGAGTGGCTTGTACTGTTTTGCACATCATTAACCTGGGGAAGATTCACACACCCATACACACACATATCAGTTAAACACTCTCAGTGTGTGTACAGTTGCAGTTGTCTGGCTCCTTGTCGTGTCCCATCGTACCAGGTATGGGTCATACACACCTGCCCCTGTAGCTGAAGATGAGGAAGAGCACACAGAAGATGATGCACGTGATCCCGATGTGGATACCGATTATGATGCCCGTGGTTGACGTCCTGCTCTGTTCATTTTTCACGCAGTCACACTGAGAGTCCAACACTGCAAGGACACACAGCAATAACGTAAGACGAGAGGAATGTACGAGCAGAACCATCGGCATACTTGTTGGTGGAGGACAAGTACTGCACACCAAAGACATTTTTAAGTCATCGTTGCTTGAAAAGGACTGATAACTCCAATGCTCAGAGCATTTCTTGAAGAGTTGGAGGGGGGAACAATGGGTTGAGCTTGAATGACAATAACGTGGTAAGACTGAATAGAGCGGAAGGGAGGGGAACATCACAGCTAGTGTGGAGGAAAAGTGGGATGCGAGTGGAAATGTCAAGGGGCGGCAGGACAGGAAAATTGTGAGGGAATACGAAAGGACTGATGGGAGAGCAGGATAGAGAAATAACGGATAATGAGAATCTGCATCTTTTTGTGTTGAATATAGTATTTGAATCTGCACAGTAAATATTGACACAGTGGGGAAAAGAGCAGAGTTTCATATCAGCATATCAAACCCATCTCGTCTCAGCGCGTGTGCAATGGCGGTTGTATTTGGCCGGCTTGACTTCCCCCGAGGCAACATGTCAGACAGAGTGAGAAGCTTAGCGTGCGACAGCCTGCGGTCGTGTGAGGATGTGAATGGCAATCACCAGATTTCTCCACTGCCTCCCTGAGCGAAGCAAAGCGTATGGTCGCATTTCCGTCGCCATGTTGGTTGTACGCGAGCAGCTTTATCTCGTAGACCAGCGAGGGATCTGGAGAACAAGGAGGAGAGAGAAACTTTACACCGCAGCTCAGGCTCGGAAAGCACAGATGATTCTATTCAGCGACGGGTGAAATTTGGATCAGTCGTGGTGACAGTTTGAGATCATGATGGCGAATACATAGAGCTTCGAGTCTCACCCAGCTGAGTGATGTTGTAGTGGGTCACGTTGCGAGGAAAGGTGAAGGGGCCGGTGAAGTGCGGAGTGTGAGCTCGTCTGAAGTACAGCCTGAAGCCTTGATGCTGGCCCATCTTGGAGGAGGGTTCCCACAAGGCCTGCACCACGCTGCTGTTCAGCACCTTAGTGTGAAGTGTTGGAGGTGCCGGGACTGCAAAACATCACCAGACAAGCAAATGCGTAAATTCAGTAAATTCAGTGTTCATTGGATTTCTCGCTGTCAACAACACAAATGCATTCACTTCAAAGAGGTTGTGAGTTATTTTGGTACCATCATCGATTCAAAAAGAGTAATTGGCAGGATGGATCCTTGTGGAAAACATTTTTGCTGTGTTGTAATTAGTAAAGGACAAAGTGTGTGTTTTTTGAAGTGACGACAACATTCAAACCGCTGTGTATGGTCAAGTGGACATTGTTAATGCTGTCTGACCACTCACCCACTTAGTGTGTGGATTTCTACGTCAGGGTTGGTTATTGATTGACTTTTTTTTTTTTAACGAGAGACTCTCACATTACCTGCCGTCACTCCCGTCTGTCCCAGAGAGCGTGAAGTGAAGACTAAAGTGTGCAATGCAATCTATGTCCCATGATTACCCATAGAACAATGTAAAAAAAAAATCCCTACAAGTCCAGACAGGAGTCCAAGTTTTACTTGTCGACCTTACCCTGTCCATTTTAATTTGCATGAGGGGTGTTCAATGTTAAATCAGCAGGTTAGTCAGAGTCGCCTCTTTTCGGTCTGAACACCTCTGCTGGGTGTGTGCTAGTGTGTTTGTGTGTTTCATTCACCTTCCCCAAGAGTGCTCTCACTAACGCTCTCCGACGGTTTACTGGCTCCATGTGATGTATAGGCTTTGACATAGAAGGTGTAGCTGGTGGAAGGTTCCAGATCCCCAATGATCTGCTGCATTGTCGCCTTGCTGACAGCCTCCTGATATTCCATCTCCATTGGGTCTGAATAAGGGGCAATGGGGGCAAAGGCGAGAAGGAGGAGGGAGAGAGGGAAGAAATAGGGAAGAATTAAAAAGCAGGGACATTAATTGGGAGTCTGGGCAGGTGTGTATGTCATGGAAAAACATAGAGGGTGAGAAACAACAAATATAATCCCTCTCTGTCATCATTTTAGGGTTTTATGGCCTATTTATCCGCTTTCATCATAACAACTCCGTTAGGTAATAGGTAATCGAGTGTGGCCCGGGGTAGCTGAGTGATGACGCCTCCAGGAATTACTGGGGAGGTGCGAGAGATGAAGATGGTAAAACACATGCGTTCCACATTTTATCGCTCTTAATCCAGAGACACCCAACCATAACAGCTACGCGGCCTCAGCTGTCAACCCGTTGGGCCGTGGCGTCTGGGGAGGGTAATTACAGGAGATCCAATTGGTTGGCCCTCCGGTTGTCAATTAACCATCTGATGGTAATGCAAAAGGAGGGCATGAGTTCGCGTTAAGAAACTGCAACGCACATCTATGGTCATAAACATGCGGTACGAGTAAATAACCGTTTACATGTGCGACTGCTATTAAGACTCCATGTTGGAGTGATTGGGACCAGACAACGTTCATTACTGTCTTATGTTCATCCAGAGACGAGTGAACCTGCCTCCCAAGGCACTCGCTCCTCACGGTGAGAGCAAGGAAGAGAACCAGATTTGACACAGAGAGAAATAAAGCTATATCACACCTATGAGACGCACTACCGTTCATTCTGAGTTCAAACGTCCTTCATTCTTTCAAACATCCTCAACGATCACTCCCCCTCTTCTTGTTTTTACCATGAAAGGTTCCCCCATTTGTTCTTTTGCGCTGTCTAGGACCAACATTACCTTTCTCTGTTATTTTGTGGCTAATATACGTTTGACATGCTTACCCGTAGTCCTGCGGATGTGAAGGACATAACTGATAATGTCCTGAGTGTTTTGCTCGGGCTCCCTCCACGACACCTGAATGGCGGTGGAAGACAGGGCGTCTGCCTTGACGTGAGAGGGCGCGCCTGGCAACCCATCAGCCCAGAGGACGGTGAGACGAGCGCTGGCCTGGGTGGAGCCGGCGCTGTTCTCAGCGATACACTGGTAAATCGCCTCATCGTCCTGGCTAATGCCATAAATCGTCAAAGTGCTGTGAAAGCGCGAAGAGAGAGGACAAGTTAGGGAAATACATGCATCTCGACGGAAATATGATTGCACATGTCTAATCAAGCAGGTATTTAGTTCGCGGTGTCTGGTGTCTTATCTCTTGTGTTGGCACAGAAATTGGCAATATCAGAATGTTAGCTTCATTGTGCACACACCCCTTGTTTCATCAAATTTGAGCGCTTTGTGGCCACAAGTGGTCTCAGCCAGAGGAGCCCGACGTCTCACTGGCAGCCTACGCAGCCGGCACAGGCAACCAGCGTGCCAAAGAAAGTGACACATCGAGCCTCTTTGAGGCGAAACGGCAAACCTCATTAGGCAGTCATGGTGGCGGCACGGTGTCATAATGGCATGTAACACACAGATGAGCTACACAAACAGACTTTCACCCCTGGAACACAAAAGAGCAAGCGTTTCACAAAATGTAAATATGTAGCTCCCAGCTTACGCCGTAGACGCAGAAATGGTCCTGTGCCTTCTGTGGAAAGGCGACGTGCCAGCACCATCAGCTACTTTGTTTGTCCATGCATTTGCTTAACAGGAACACTTGTCACGCACGCCTTCAATAGCATATGTGGTCAGTGTGCAGAGAGAATCCATGTTCATGCAGAGCACATACGTTCGAGCCGATTGGCATCTGAGTGCAACTCCCGATGGAAACGATAAATGTGTTTCAATGTTTTGAAAATGTAATTTGCCTGCATCAGTAAAACCTTTCATCTGGCCATGCATATGTATGTAGAGTGTACAATTATATGCCTACGCACGCGCTCACATACAAATACACACACACACACCTGTGCACATGTGCACTCATTCTCCCACATAGGCTAAATCCTTTCCTACATTTCCATCTGCACTCATTCAGTCGATCTGTGCTCTTTGAGTGTATCCTTTGCTCCCCTTTCCTCCAATCCTGTCCCTTCTGCTTTTACAGAAGAAGCCACAGGAGCGTTTCTGTGTGTGTGTGTGTGTGTGTGTGTGTGTAGGCATATGCACGAGGAGTAGGTGTTATTAGAGTACATGGACCATTCATTTCATTGTATTTGCCTGGAGGCAAAAAAAAAAGGCATTTAACTTACAGCAAAAGTGACACAAACATTTTCATGACATGTGACATCAACTTTTTCACATTAATGTATCATCATATTTGTTGAATATGTACTTTGCACTTACTCAGTGCACACAGAGGATATGGCGACGAGTAAATAGAATCGTTGGGTTCGGGAGCCTTGTGTTCAAGTGTAGTCGTGTTCAACAAAAGTACTGGATTCCGTTCAGCCTTCACCTCTGGCATTTCAGATCATATTTTCCATGTAAAAGGCCAAAATCCTTTCTTTTTCAGGTTCTCACCCTTTGAGTTGAGGTATCACCATTTGAATCCTCCGGCTGTGCAGCGTTCTGTATGTTGCAGCATATGGCTGACGTTGTGGGGGGTGGGGGTGTGGGGGAGTGGCATTTCCACTCGATAGACAAGACTGACCTCTTACTAGATTCCCTAAGGTTTATGGGGATGTATTTGAAAGGACAAGAGGAGGAGTGAATCATTCTATTTCATTTAAAAAATTGATGCGCTCCCGTACGATTATTCCCTTTCACTAAGTCAGAATGGGCCGAGAGGTGGAGGGATCGTTATTTGGTTCGGGTGTACCAGGTGGATTCAATCTGGGTAATTTTCAGGTTAATGAGGTCCTTTTTATGTCACCCTCTCCCAGACAATCTCACCTCTGACCCTGAGCATGGCAGCAGCCGCCAGCCTTCATCCTGCTCCTCGACCATCACATTTCTGACAGGCTTTCACGTCACCAACGTGCAGAGTACGTGCAGACAAGCTGACTGACCGGACGTCAAAAATGCGGCAGAAAGACCTCCAAAGGCACATTTCCTGATGCCAGCGGGCACAGTTCCCTGGTGAGTTTGTGCAGGACTCAGAAATATTTCACAAAATGCAATTTTCCCCCAAATAGTCTGGTGCTATTCAACTGTACTGTATATGCACATCCACAAATGACTAAACACACATGGGCGCAGGGGAACACACACAAATCGATGCCGCATATGCAAAGATTAGGATATTCCACACCTTTGGGCAAACTTCCTGGCCTGTGGGTCTTGTAGGCATAGTGTTCAGTTTCCATTTTCATTCTGTATAGAATTAGCTCAGGACTATTCATCATGAAACTCAAGACAAATTTGTCAAATGTCTTCGGTTTTGACAGTAATCACCCTGATTTGGTGCAAAATCCCTCCTGATTATCAGATATCTTCATATCTGTTGCATTCATCCAGTCTTAATTTGACTAGGGAAGGTCCCGCCAAACTTGATAACCTCCCTTTGCCTGGATATGAAATTGCTTGTTTTATTACATTTTGCTGCATTTCCCCATGTACGATTCTGATTTGATGCTGCGAGCCGGTTCGTTTCTGTTAGGCAGAAACAAAATACATCAATTTGAGTGGGAGGACATTCTGACGACTCCAGGGATGCTGCGCGTCAATAACATGACAAATTTGTTATTGGCTGAATTACAAAGACACCATGAAAGCAAATATGTTGCAACTGGTCCATCCTGATAAATGGTGAGGTGCTTCGAGAAGCAACATCGTACATAAAAATTACACTTGTGAAGTGAAATTTCACAAACCATTTTACAATTGCTGGCCTTGTTGTCTTTGTTTTGTATCACTGGTACTCCATGAAATCATATGCAGCGACGGAGCAGTGCCGCTAAGATTTCCCTCCGACATTCTTTGGGGCATAAACAAGGATGGAGGAGAAAGTGTTGCGGAGTGATATGCCCTCGGTTGCATCATACCCAAGCTGTCCTGTTCTGACAAAGCGTCATGTTGACACTATCATTTACTCATCAGTTGAAGGCCATTTCACAGATTGATGGATAAAACTGTGAGCCGGGGATGTGGCCGACTTTGAGACCTCAGGTCTGTTGTTCTGTGACCGAGGCTGTGTTTACGCTCTGTTGTCT
>OMPJ01028127.1:0-27073 GCA_900312935.1 Carapus acus
GACTCCAGGCTAAACTCGCTGACATTTTAGTTCTTTATTTCTTAATCATGACGCTCCATCCCCTTCGCTGACACTCCCGCCTTGCGGTCCCCCCCCAGATATCATTAGTCCCCTCCGTCCCCTCAGCGTCCTCTCACTCACTTCACAACATTATCTTCCTTTCCTCATCCCCCCACCTGCATCTCCGCTCTTCATTAGCGTTTCCACGTGTCCCAGTGGCTCACGACATCACACCCTTCTTGTCTGCGACCCCCCCCACTTCTGTCGTACACACTGCCCGTGACAGTCTTTACCTTAGCCCCCTCCTCGTCTTAGAAATGTCAACCCCCCGCCCCAAAACCCCACGCGCACACACCCTCCCTCCTGTCCCTTCCCATCATCTTATCCTCACCTTCTCTCTTCCCCTCCGCTGGGCGAGCTTTGTCACCATCACCGGTGCAATTTACTGTAACGTCCACCAAAATGACAAATCCTCACAGGGAGTGGGGAGCTTAGCTCAAATACCCACTGTCTGCCTTTGGTGTGAACACTGAAAGCTGTGTGAAGAACAGAATTAATCAGATAATAGAAGGCTGCTGGGTGTTTTCTGCGCGCACAAACCCCTGCACACTAGCACACACACACACACTCACACCCACACAAAGAGGCTCGCAGTGGGGCCACACAGCAACCGCGCGTCATGCTACAGTCTACCCTCCTGGACATGGGGGTAATAAGACGGAAGGGCTTACTGCTGAATATTTCAAAAGAGCTGTGCATCAAACAGTTGGGGAAAAGGAAGCATGTGGGTAAAATCAGAGTGTTGTACTTTGCAGAATCAAACAGCTTTGAATGCACCGAGGGAGCCGAGCTGCTGCATGAAGGGAGCAGAGTGATCAAACACTCCAAGCATTCCTGTCTGCAATCAGGCTACAGAGAGGAATATGCAATTTTCATAATATGCCAAGAGAGATGATGGGAGCTGGCCTGTGTGTGCCTGCTGTTTGGATAATAAGTTGATCCCGGCGTGAGGTGAAATGTCAGTTTAATGGCCTCTCACTAGCAAAGTCCACTGGTATGATCATCTTTATTTGACTCTCACCAAGAGCTTCATCCAAAAACTGTGATGGATTCGATCTCACACTCAAGTCGCAGTGATTCATTTCGGGAAAACGCGACATGAGTTCAATAAACTAAACCAAACTATTGTGAGCCACACCTCACAGGATTGTTACAATTTCAATGGCGCAATCAGCGTCCAGAACAACTCCCTCTCTAAGTGAAGTGTCCACCCACCGAGGAGCCCCATCAGCCTCAGGTCCACGGCCAAGCAAACAACATTCTGTGTGTGTAAACAACCTTGATACACACACACTGTGAGTTGCGAGCTGCTGGCTGCTGACACAGTTAAGTGAGGATGTAGTAGTGCATATTTTGCAAGCAACTGCTTTGGAGACTAGAGGGTTGCTGGTTCAATTCCAAGAACAGCTTAGGGAAGATGTTCAAGTTGTCTTGAGGCAGTTGCATCATCACGTAAAAAGAATGGCATTTTTTAAAGATTGCGAGACATACTGAACACCTTATATATATTGTATATGTCCAAGAATAAAGCAACCCACTTGAGATTTCCCACAATGTAGCTTTAGTGCCGGTTAAGAAAAATCAAGTAACATCTGCGGGGGATCAGACTGTTGTTGATCGATATTTTCCCTTTTCCTTACAGATCCTTGCCTTTGCTCTGACCCCCTGCCTTTTCTCCTCCCTTCAGAAATGAATCCTGCAGATGGTACAATGGTTCAAGCAAAGTTCTTTGACATCTATGTGGTAAAAAAAGCGTCCACCATTGGCCACCAGATCAAAACGAAGTTTCACAATGGAGCAGTGCAGCCTGCGCTGCTGCTTTACATTAAGCCTGTGCTGATCTGCCACCTCCATCAGTCAGTCAGCCTGTGAATATTCCTCACACTCTCCGAGTTCTCTACTGAGCTTGAGGGCTGGAGACACCGCTGTTCCGTCTCCGCAGGCAGTGTTAAGAGACTTCATTTTCCAGGTCCCTGATTTTGCCGTAGTTTCTAGGTAATTAAGTGCTAATTTGGACCTCTGCATCTAATAGGTTTAGTCCCTCTTTGATCCTCCCCCTCGGTATTTCTGAGGATCATCCCATTTAAAGCTCAGAGTCGTGCGTCCCTGAGTTTTGCTTACCAGTAAACCGAGGTAGAGGTTTAACCATTTAAGTTCCAACCTCAAAACTTAAAAAAAAAGGGGCAAATCACTCAATTTGATATGGACACCATGCTAACTCAAACAAAATCAAAGGGATTTTAATGAACATTCACTCTTAAATTGTATGAATTCAGTATGTAGCCACTATTTTTTTTTTTTTTTTTGCAATCTCTTACCATTACTACAGCCACTAACAAATCAGTCAGGTCTTTTGGATGCCTTATTCACGCTGGAATTGTAGATGCTTTTACAAAGACACTGCCTTTTTCACAGCAAGGAGAGCGAGATTGATGCAAAAATGACCAAACAATAACTAATTTCAAAGTTAATGTGGGAGGTCTGATGGCTCTACAGATGTAACTGCATGTAACAAATTGGCAAAGAGGCTCTCCTATTAAAATCGAAAGCCTCAAATGAACTTGCAAGCAATTCCTCAAGTTCACTCAGAGTTAGGAGCTGACTGCACTCAGCCTGCACAGCGCAATCAAAGCCTCATTGTCCTCGGCACAAAGACAATAACTTTGGTTTCAGAGAAAAGTTCATTTCACACTGACTGTTCTCCACTCAAAAAACAACAAATAGCTCTAGGACATGATGTCCAGTTTGTGCCATGAAATACTGTGACTGAGTACTTGTACAGTGTTTAAAGACACAGCAGTTCTATATGAACAATGTTAACAAATTTGAAGATGTCATCACAGATCTATAGATAATCTAGTGAGGACAACTCACATGACTCATGATAGATCCCTCTCAGCATTCCTCCATGTTCTGCTAATTCTACTTATCAAATTGTAGGGAATAGAAAAGTGAACTTGTATTCAATCAGGGATGTTACGGTGTTACAATCCCGTGCCACCATGCAAGTTGGGATAAAGAAATTTGGATGTGAAATAGGTGATAACATAAATGGAAATTGTGCTTCAATTTGATCTCCAAATGTCACAAACAAAGCAGAAATAGCGCCGTAAAAAGGCACAAATTAGCACCTCATTTTCATGGAATTAATGTGTAATAAGGTGCCCAGGTAATGACATGCACCCAAAAATGAAAAACATGAAAAGACTCTCTGAATAAGAGTAATGAATCAGTCAAATCATTGTCTAATTCTTTGTGTGAGTATCTTTAGGTACATTTTTAGACAGCAGTGGCTAACTCGTCTGCCCTGTGCACAGTAAGTGAGCGAATTCTAAATATTCAGAAAAGCTGGAGGACAGCTGAGTCTTGATAAGACAGTCAGCGTTCAGTCATTAATTATTTCCTCGGTTAATGATCGTTGGAGTAAGGAGACTATTAGCTGCACTGTCGCCGTCGAGCTGCCCGGTATCAATTTTTAGAGTGTTTCCAGTCCAGCTCGCCGTTAATCAAGTTCATTCTGCTTTCGGTCTTCAGGCAACAGACTAAATATGATATATTCACTGCTTGTTGGAAGAGGGAGTCCTCCGCCGGTATGAAGCCAACCGTTCCACAGTGCAAGTCAAGACCGAACTGCTTTGTTTTTATGTTGAAGACCCTGAACAGTTTGACCTTGAATAAAGCATTTCACTGCCTTGCAACTTGATTTTCCTTGGGTGTGAGGCGCTGGAGACAGTTCCTCCACCACAGGACTACCTGTCTATCACTGATCATACTCTGAGGTTTGGATAACTTTTTCCCCCTTTTTGAAATTAGTAACAAATTATTTCCATTCGAGTGTCAGCAAGCAGTAATAAGTGGGATAATGTTCAGTTTACAGGCGATTACAAAGCCTCCTCCTTTATCTCCGATTGTCCTGCCGCGATTTACTCTGGTAATCATCATCAAATGCTACTTAATCCATTACATACCGGTATTTGAGCATCACACAGAGTTAACACAAAGTAATGATCCTACCAAGTGGCACATTTTATCTGTCGGCTTAATTTATAGTTACCTGTCAGTGTAGACTCTTCCCTGCATCCTTTGGCAGCAACCTATCCCGTGCAAGGTGGTGAGGGACTGGAGTCTATCCTCTATTCATTATGTGAGCCAAAGGATCCACCCCTGACAGCTTCCCAATCCATCAGCACGCGCTGTTCGCCCTAACCTGTCATATGTAAAACCGCGGCAGACACAAGGAGAACACGCAACTCAAACGCAAAAAGGGGCACAAGGGGGACTAAAATTGGGCGTGTGTGATGAGCCCACGCAGATAAAATTCTCTCCGTTAGAGGAGAGTTTGAGCAATCACGGACAAAAATGAGCTGACTTGAAGAGTTTGGAGGCCATGAGTCAAATCAAAACAAAAAAAGTTTTTTAAAAAGTCCAATTCTTACAGCTGTACAGAATAGCCAGTCTCTAACACATCCACAACACGAGGTGGGGAGAGCCCAACTCTCTTAAATTAGCAGCTGTGTTACCTTGATGGTCTGTGGCAGCTAACGATCTTGTTAGAGGATGAGCTGGATGAGGAAATGTGTTGGTTGCTGCGAGATGGCGAGATTTCACATGCACAACCGCTACATTCACTATATCAGTGTGAAGGCTCCACTGCACCACTGATAATTGCTTCTTGAGGCACATGGAGCTCTAAATAGTGCGATAAAACTACTTAATGCCTCATCGTTTCACCTCATCATTTCATTAGATCTGTGTAGAGCTGCTTATTTTCTGTTTCTTTCTCTGATGTATACACTTACATAGAATATACTCTTAATGTAGCTGGGGCCAAAGGGTGCAGTTTAAGGTAAAAAAAAAATGTACAACAAAATTGCCCTTTTCAGAATGATTCTGACTCCTAGAAAACTCAAAGTGAAAATATGAATTATGTGTATATACTTCAATAAATGGCTCGGGAAATAACAAAAACATGCAGCAGAACTTGACATTACGGCACAAACAGCTGGTCACGGAGACAGTATTTTCATCTGACATTTTCTTACTCCGCCTGCAGGAAGACTGCGCTTTGCCACTTATATTTCCTAAAAAATGTCCAGTCTGAATCAATGTAACTTGAAACAACTTGAGGTGTATATAAGAAATTAATGATTTAGCTACATCCGTAAAAAATTACGACATCAGGGTGTAATTGTCTCATCAGGTATCAGTATGAAGTGTGCACAACTTAAAAAAGTGCAGTCAGTTCGTTGTAAAATGAGAAGAAAATATGAACTAATGACCAGACAACAAGAGACTTTGAAAGATTGAAAGAAGGAATGTAACCAATCAAATGTGAAATATGACAGTGATAATAATAACAACAATGGTAATGATTATGTTAACAATAATATCAGATCTTGCTAGGAGGGTAAAATTGAGAAAATAGTGAATATACCTGGTGAGTGTCACTTTTTGCCACGTCAGCTGAGCCTTTAGACAAACGTGCATATTTCATGAGGACATGAAGGTTTGGCCTCCACATTTGTCAACATTTTGCAAAGCTGTCTTGCAGGCTGCTTCACCACATGGCGCGCATACACACGACACTGACTTGTCTCAATAAAAGGCAATAGACGGTGTAATAGCAATGGACGGCCGTCATTCATCTTGAAAAGGGGAAGGGAGCGGCCCTTGATAGGTGTGAGAATCCCGCAGAGGATTCAATTGCAGCAGCCACATGAACGGGCAGATCGCGGGTGACTCCTGAAATTGCTTGCTTTCTACATTAACAGGGGCCTATAATTTTCACCTTTGAGATTTGAGCTCCGTATGTCGTCCACTCATGCTTGCGCCGTCCACAGGTGACATTGCAGAGGATCACAGAGATCTTGTGGTTATTTTCACGCATCAGTACCTTCCTGTATTTGTCTTCATGACGAAGCACAGATGGCACCAAGCAGAGACAGGTGACAGCAATATTTCAAGCGCTCTCACATTCTCAGACCCATTACGGTCACGCTTGCATGAATTGACAAATTGTAAACGATACCACCACCAGGAGAGCTATCGAACATGGCATGCAAAGCCATTTATTGGCACCATCATTCTATAGATTCCCCGCCTGTCTTCCACTTTCCGCGAGGTCGTAACGGCATCATCGGGGTTGCTTTATGGTACAGCCTGCCTGGGCTGTTACCGGAACATTTTTGCCTGACCCTGTCACCACCTGCTGGTTCCCCACCTGTTCCTGCAACCTTTTAGCTCCCTCAGTCCCTGCCTCATCTGTCACTCACGCGCTCGGCTCCAACACAAAGCCCCCTCCACAACACCCCACCCCCATCTCCGTCCTGCAGCCGCTGCAGCTCTGCAGCATTCAGCTCAGGTCCCAAAGGTGCCCGGCCATCCACCGGTTTACACGTTCACAACGGCTTGGCTCTCCTGCAACACACTGCGGTCCTTTTTTTTTTTTTTCCTTGCGTGTCGCACAGCTGGACCTGGTTACGTAAACAAAGGAGAGCAGCGACTCCCACCTCCTCCCCACAGTGCTGTCCCTTGCCTCCTCGAAATCTCTCCATCTGTCTTTCTTCTCCTTCTCATGCCCACAGTGGTAATTAGTGGAATTGTTCTTCTCTGCGCTCTCCAGCTCTTCATCCCCAATCTCGATCCCCAACCACCATCTGGTCCTGATCTGCCGCGCCAAACTCTGGTTTTATTTCACTGCGGCTTGACCTCACTGTAATTCTGGTACTCTGCCTCTTTCTACCCTGAACATCACCTGCACCCATGTCATCAGAGCGCTCTCTCAATTTTCCCTGCCTTTCTCGCTTATTTCCCTGGCAACATCTTCATTCCAAGTAGCTCTGGAGAGAAGCCTCCTTCCCCTCCTTTGTTTTCTCTGTCGATTAGAGGGGGGAATTTTTATCTGTGCTAATGAGAGCCTGTATTTTTATAATGGAAAGTCAGGATCCTCATCACTGCATCCTTCCAGTGTTGTAGATGTGTGAGAGCAAGAAATACTCAGGCAATGTGCATTTTACCTTGCCAAAAGGTTGAGAATGTGTGAATGCCTGGCACTAGGGAGGGTTAAAAATATAAACATATATTACATCTACGCAAAGGTGCTGAAGAGCCAAGTCTGCTTTGATTGACGGCATATTAATAAAAAATCATTCAAATGAGGATTGACTCTTAATCATCCACCACCATACCAACTGGCTCCTGGATTTATGGAAGAAAAATATTCCAAAGCTTTTTGAACTTAAACTTTAACCCCCGTACCTCATCAAACTCCTCACAAAGGAACGTGGTCTCTCATATTCGTGCGTACATGTGCGTACTGTACTGTATGTGGGGGTTATACTCTTCACGTTCTGCATATTCATTGATGTCAATGTCTTTGGCTACCTTATTCATGTCAGGCACCCAAAATATTAAAGGAATTACACCTGAATTTCAGTCTAGACCTTGAGGTTTATTAATTTATTAATTTATCTTTAACGTTCAGATTGCCTATTCATTAGAGTGTAATCTTGCCTGTTTAGCTTAACAAGCGTCATGCACTTTGCATATAAACATGGCATATGGACCTTGTTTATCATTTCTTGTCATCAGTAAATACCTATAATGTGTGCATAAACTGGTTTTTCACACTGCATAATTAAATACAAATAAGGCACAACAGTCACAGATTTAACTGCTATGCGACACGACAAACCCACACAGGGATGATTTAATGCTTGGGTATTTTTTTTTTAGGCTCCTTTGTGATGCAATCATTTGGATTGAAAACGTACAGTAAATGGCGAGGTTGAGCCTGCAGAGGAGAGTTTAATAGGCAACGTGAGCGGACTCTGACAGTGTCTCGCCGACATAAAGAAAAGGCCTAATAAAGGCTGTTGTGCAGCTTTGATTTGTGTGTGCTGAGGTCTTTTGTTTCTCTTTCAAATGGTGTCAAAGGTCACTCACTTGGTAATGACATGTTGTTTACCACAACATCTTTTCATTCTTTTGTCATCTCGGGAACAGTGAAATGGAAGTCACATCAAAGTGTCATACACTGCTTCATTGGTGGCTATTAGAGGTCTGCATCGTCTTGATCAGGCAGGTATGTACTGTAACTGTTCACTTTCACAGTAAAACGTGAATAAAATAACTTCGCTCTCTCTGCTCAGTGATGGGATTTGATTGTTGCTGAAGAGGATGCCACCCTCGCATGTCATTAGCAGAGGGAGCTTTATTTCGCTAATCCGCCCCTGATGAAGGTGACACCTATTTTGTAAACAGACAGGAAGACCTATGACTGTAAAGGAGTGATTACTCACCACATTAACAATAATGATGTCCACATTTTTGCACATCGAGTTAGCACGATACTGATATGATTAAATCTTTCTATCTTTCAACCACCTTGGAGGTGAGTGGTGAGTCAGTGTCAAACTTTATTTATTTGTTAATTTAGGTCTCAACATGATTTCATCCGGCCCCATGAGCGCTTAAAGCAGGGATGCCAATCTTGCGGCCCAAGGGCCGCGTCGTTTACAGCAGCCCGCGAGCGCTCATTACATGCAGCCCGCGAGCGCCTTGATCCTAAACAACACACGGAGGACGGTCGAAAGTCCCCCCACACCTCCAGCGACAACTCACGGAGGTTGGTCGAAAGTCACGAGAAACGAGACTGAGCTTAGGGTGGCAGAGATGAGGGGGATAAGGTCAGAGAGACAAGATTGAAATGGTGTGATGACATGCAGAGGAGAGGTAGTAAGGATACAGTACTTGACCAAAGCCTTGAAGATAGTGCAAGTACGAGGAAAAGACTAGAGAGGAGGTTCATGGATGTAGTGCAAGGAGACATATGAGTAGTTGAAGTCAAAGTTGACGATTCAGTGGATAGAAGTGGGTGGAAAAGGATGCAGCCAAGCGAAGAAGACGAAGATTTTGATTCTTAAGATACAACCTGGGTGCAAGGATTCGCTGTAGTGGTGTGGTCGAGCTCTTTCCACTAATTGTGGGCAAAATTATGTCTATCTTAACATATTCAACTCACATAAAAATGTTATCATGTAAAACTGTATGTGTGTGTATGTGAGAGAGAAAGAGATAGAGAAAGAGAGAGAGAGAGAGAGAGAGAGAGAGAGAGAGAGAGAGAGAAAAGGGGAATATAGAGGGGGAGACAGAGAATAACAGAGTGTATAAACATGGAGCTCTGCTGCCATTTCAGACAACATTGTAAATGCTATTCGGTGCTGCAGAGACCAATTTGGTTTATCGCCAACATTAATCTGCACCAACGATACATTTTAAATGAGCATTGTGAGTGCAATCTATACAGCCATATTCTTAGATTCTTGCGTTGCACAATTATTTTGACTGTAACTATTTCTGTGCAACTCCAGCTGGAAGAATCTGATGCCGCTCACAGCACAGAACAACTGATTCACCCCCATGTTGGGTGATCCATCCATATAAATCCAGTTTCTGAGGTTCCTCAGCTCATGTTTGAGAAGATACCGAAAACTCCTAACCAATGCATAAATAAAATACCAGTGGTACCAAAGTGAATCTTCCTGAAATAACAGTTATTTGCTGGTGGACTTTGAAGTCCCCCTCGCCCGTCACAGTGCACAGGGCAGTGTAGTAGAGGAACGAAAGAGTGATTTGAAGGAGCAAACACTCGAATTGCTACCCAGAGAACAGCTCTTCCCTCGGGGCGTGAAAGCCGGTGTGGCTTGATGGACGCACCTCCATAACCAGTCAGCCCAGCATTAAATGACCATCACCCACTTTGCCGCTCCACAGGCAGCTCCAGCACACAAAGGGTGTGAACAAATGCTGAGGTTCTGCTCAGCCTCCACCGAGCTGGCTCAAAACAGGGAGAAAGCAATGGATAAAGATGACATTTGCATATTGTTGAAAATCGGATAGTGAGCTCCTGTTGGCATATTTTCACTCTCAGTTGTTAGCTGCAAAATAGCAGCAGTAAACTGTTAACTTTAAAACTCAGAAGATGCTAAAAATGTTTTTATCATATCAAATATTTTTCTATTTTGTTGTAGTAAACAGTGGCATATGGTATCATATATATAGTGGTATCAGTGGCATATATTCATCGTAGGCTGACCTTTAGAGGTATCTCTAAGGTCTATAGCAGATCTGTTTTGAAATTAGCCCACATAAAGTTCCTTGAACACATCACAAGGTTGCTGCTTTCGACCCACACTGGTGTGCTACACAGGCGGATTCCTCGATATTAAAACATAACAGCTTCACTTTCCTCACTTGACAGCACTTACACTTTGCGTCGAGAGGAAACATACACATTTACTTCAAACAAGTTTGTGTTTCACAGGGTGGTGGTTCCATCACAAGTGGCGTCTCTGTCTTGTTCCGACACACTGCTTTTACTGTAGTTTTCTGCCAGGGAGACATATATAAGACTTTGCCCGGACTTGTTTTACACTGAATTAAAGAAGAAATATGGAGAGCGGGGCTCATCCTCTCTATAGAGGTAATAGAGACTGCAGGCTGGAGAGTGAATATCAATACAAATGTGCTGTTACAGGCAGACTACCAAATGCCAGGGGAAGGCCTGGTTCTATAGCAGCAATACATTTCCCAAGGTTTAGAACTGACAGTGCAGTCACACCAAATCTGAATATATCAGTATAAATGGAATGTTCCACTGAGAGTCTTCTTTCGATCGGTCACATATTGATTTCAAGGATTCTGGAGGGTGTCCAAAAAGCCGACGGTAATTAACACTGGCTGGACCAGAAGTTTTATTCGCATTCAGCACCTTGAACTAAGATGTGCTTGAATCTGATCAGTGTCACTCAGGTAGTTGGCGGGGGCCTGGCGGGACTCAGCTCCAGCCGAAACTGAAGCTCGCTGACAATTACCGCCAACCGAGCACCTTTTGTGATCTATTGGCGAGACAGACCTTTCATTCAGTGTCTGTCCATAATGAGACACATAGGCAGGCTTCACGGGATTGATGCAAGTGCAAGGTATTCTTCACTTTGCCTTTTGCACCCGGGGAACACCTTCACTTGTATGGGTCTTCCTCTCTGATAGAACATGTGTCAGCGCTGCCACTGACTCAACTGGCTGCACACGGTCGATTATGTCAAACGCAAGCACAGACAGGAAACAGGGTGGAACAGTGATGCGTCTCGAGCTGACTTCACTTCATTAAATCTCATTTAATCGGTGATTTTCAAAATTCATGCCTGTTTTTCCACAGGTGGACAAAAGCTCACGTTACTGATCCGTCATGTGACTCCCTCAAAACAACAACTTAATCTTAACTTCTTGTCACAACCGTGCAGCCACATTATGTTTTCACAAAGTAGTACAAAGTGCTCCACCACATTTAGTCCTTAAATGTCCTCTATGAATATTTAAAATCTTTATGGTGCAGAGCCATCAGCTATTTTTGCACACAAGCTGTATCCAGTCAGATTTTTGACCTCAAGCAAGGGGACTTTACATATTTGACACACCTCAATCACTTGGACCACATAATGAAAAGTTAAGTGTCTTGTACCATTTGTTGGCGTATTCATTTCAACAGCAGCTCAAGGTTTGCTCATGCTCAATATCACAGACATATCACAATTCATTTTGCATGGAGTCTTCTTCCCAGACGAGGCAGTCAAGGGAGAAAAGGACAATTCAATTTCAGAAATAAGTAAATTCACTTGCTGAATGCAAGCAAAACTCCAAGCACATGATTCAGCAAATGCGATGTCTGAGCAGTGAAAGCTTCAGCGCACAGGGTTGGCAAAGTGTTTCTCACTAGCCCTGCAATCTATTTTTAAATTTGCTTTGTGTTTTCTACTCTAACCTTATGAGAAGTAGATGCCCTAATTCAGTTTGTAGCAGCTGGTGCGATTACTTCACAATAAAAGCCCGCTTGTTGCGTTGTTACTTCAGTGTGTGTGTCTTTTTATGTAATCCTCACTAAATATCCAGTTGTTTATATTGTCGGAGCTCACCCAGGGCCACGTGTTGGATAGATTATGCAATTCAGCCGCACCGTTTAAACTCTCCTTCACAGGCGAAATGCGATTAGTCGCCAGCAATTTGTAATCAGCTGCAGGCTGCGCAAATGAGACGTTCATTGTAACCAAGTTACAAATGTGCAATGCTTGCAACAATAGAATTTGTTATGCACGCTTCCTGTACTTTCATTTGATCCTGAAAGGATTTTCTGAAATAGGCAATTTGTTGCATAAATATGTTTACCATTTTGCTGGAGATTATGTGACATGTGGCAGTTCTGTTGCTGCAGGGAATGAATGGTGAACAGAGTGAGAGGCTGTTGAGTAGTGCAACAGTATCTGTTAGAGCCTCACATTTACTAGGGGGGGAATATTTGCTGTGGGATGTTGTGCATTCACAGTAACAGATTTGCAAGCAATAGAAAGTGCAAGGGTTGGAGGAAATGTTATTCACCTTGGAGAGTCTTGAATTCAAACATCTACAGCGTCTGTGCCTTTGTCCTGGAATTGGTAGAAATTGTAACTATCAACAACATAAGCACACTGGAAGTCTCTCACTTAACACATGAATACACACAAACCAAAGTCTGTATATTCTGCTTTATTTTGCAAAATTCTGATACAAAAGAATGTATCGTACAATCACTTTTCTTTTTATCTGTGTTTTTCTCTCCTCCTCTAAGGGAGGAACGCAAAAATACTGAATGCAGGGATTTTGTTGTTGATGTCTTTCATTTTTGGTTTGAATTCAAGTCTTATTATTTTTTCACCTCATATTTTTACCCAATGTACCTCTTGTAGTCCCCCAGTGAGTTGATTTCCTGCATCTAATCTCAAAAGATTCTGTCTAACCAGAACAAAATCAGGTTTTTCACCAGTTTCACATGATATTGCATTTGTGTAAAATGCAATACTTGTGCAGTTCTGGTTCTGTTCAAGTCAACTTATACAATGTTATTTTGTAGTGAGGTTTACAAAGGCTGACCCATAGTTACATCTCATTGACACACTACATGCAATTAGCAGTTAGCAGCTAATTGGCTGATTATGTAATTAGTGGGTTCCTCAGTAAATTGTACAGTCATGTCATGCCAGGGCACAAAGGCACAGCAGTACCCTCATTGGACATTAATTAGATTTACAAGCTGGTGTGTCCAAAGGCCCTCAGATGGTTGCGAAAAGTAATGGGGTATTATGAGGACATTATTCTGGATAACAACGGGACTATATTGAACAGCTGACTTCTCTCAAAACATGCAACCATTTCGCCATCATGAGGGACAGAAATTGTGAATGTTTGTCATGCTGGACATGCTGCCATTTGTCATCATGTGGTACAATGTCTACACACACTTAGCTGGGACCGTAAATACCACTTTCAGTCACAGGAAATCCAATTACCTGTAGTTGAAAATGGCTTGAATTGAGTACAGCCCAAATAGCTTTGACTCAGGATAGCAAAGCTAGATTGTAAAATCGATTTAATTTACGTCCTAATCTGACTGCCCTGCTGCTTTGGCTGACATGTTTTATATTACACATCATCTTCTGTATGTGATGACAATGCTAGACGCCTGTAGCTTCCAAGTATCGGTATTAACTGTACTCCCTAGTGGAATGTATACAAATATTTTCAGGATCAGCTGTGCAAAGAATATCTTCCAGGGTGTGAACACTTACATAAACTCAAGATATTCAACAGACTGTGCGGGCAGGCTGGAGAAAGAGCACACAGGCCATGGCACAGAGGAGGGACCTCGCTTGGATCATCACACTGCCTCCAAGCCAAAACTCACCCTGGTGACATCCCCATCATCTGTCCACCATGTCCCCCAACCCAACCATCACCAGGTGGGGGCTGTGATTCATCATATCAAACCATTGTCTGGAAGGTGCAGTTTGAACAAGTGCTAATATTAATGTCTTTTCATTTATGTAGAACAGGTGACTCACATTTTGCCAGAAATTACACATTCAAAATTTTTGGGCCCATATACATTAATTGAAACAGAAATCAAGATTAAAGGATGCATTCCTCATTCTTTCCTGGTTTAAATAAAGCTTCTCTTGCCTAAGAATCATCAGCCCAGAGGTTGATAGATTTCTGCTTTACCTGCTGAGCTCCTGTGCGTCTTTGATACATAGGATGGTTGGCGTTAACTCTTTGCGTGGACACCCACCATGTTGCAACACAGCCCCAGATGGACAACATCAACACCCACAGCATCCTGATGCAGTAGCTCGTAGGGTAGGTCCGACCCACTCTGCCCACTGCGCTACACTCACAGCAACCCTGAGCTTGAGATGGGATGCAGCTGTACAGAAACAGTGAAGGTTTCTCGCTTCATTTGTCGGTGGTTTTAATGTCATTGCTGATTGGTGCTATGTTCCTTTGATGCACAATGAACATGTAGCCAAGTGTATAATCCTGCCAGGTCTCTACGCATAGGAATCTAAACTGAGGATGAGGCTTTCGCCCGGATTACAAAATCCTCTCCATTCCTCATTTGAAGCTTGAATATGTTCTAACTATATTTAAAGCAGCATATAAAATGAAATTTGTACTACGTGAGGTCAGCTGGGGCTGAGGCTGCGTCACAGGAGGAGAAAGGAGATTTCTGAACTATCCGAGGACACCAAAGCATCAATGTAATTTTAACAATTCTATTTACATGATTGGTCAACAGAATTTGTTTCAACAAATATTACCACTGAATTAAAAGAAGAAGCAGTTTTACCTTTCCACAGGGTACCACAGGGGATATGCATGAACAGAAAATAGATTTTCCTGTTGCACGTGTGACAAGCACGTAGCCTGTTGCAGAGGCTGTTAAAACCTTGGTGGAGTTGTTACGAAGGTGAGATAATTCTACTAGTTATTCTGTCAGTCCAATTAAAATTTTCACAATTACAAAGCAAATGAGGGGAAGGCTCTTTGAAAATGGGAACATTTGGTGCATCGATTTGGCATTTTAATTGATATGCTGTAGAGCAGACGCCATCAGCTCAGCCGAATGCCAACATATTCTTCTCCAACTGCCTGGTAACAGTTGACAGTGCTTAAGACTCAGACTCTGGATCTAGTGGTATGTTTGGCTGGATTGCGAACGAGGTGATTATGTAGACTTCCACAAGAGGACGCATTCATGTCAGGCCCCAGCTGTTTTCAAATGCTCATTCCAGCAGTATCCAATATCTTCATTTCATTTCATTTCATTTCATTGCATGACACAGGTGACGATGGCAGCACACAGACACACTGTTGGTGTTTATTATTCTATGAGGCTCCCTTGATATTTCTTTCATTTATTTTTTTGTAATTTGATTTTGAAAAAAAGTCAGAGCAATGGGCTGACTCAAGTGTCAATCGTGACCGACAATTTTATGCCTCACAACAGTAATTTTCTTGATTCATGGTTGTGGGACGCAGGAGAGTGCTTTATGTTAGGATGTAGGTTGTAAATCAGAGAATCCATAGAAACATGAATAAAGTCTCTCCAGCTGAATAATGCTGTAAGTAGGGCAACATTATGTCTGTGCCTGAATCTGTCTACAAAGGAAGTAAATTGGGACTGTAAATTGAGGAGAATAGGAAAAGCAGACAGGCTCTGATGGAACATGTGATCATCTCTCTCAGTCGGTGAAAATCCCTTGGGATCTTTAATGCGCTACATATCCAACACAATCTGCCAGAACCATTTGATTGCAGTTAAACGTCAAATTTTCCAGTTAGTTAAGTGTTAACCATGTCTTTTTTTCCCTTTGCCTTGTAGTCAACAAGCCACACTCCCAACGGGGACGTCGAAAAAAGAGTGAGAGAGAGAGAACAGGTGAAAACATCCACCAGCAGTGTGGAACATGGACTTTTCTCTCACTTCTTATGCCACATACTGTATCTCCATATCATGCCTTGAGTCCCACAAGGATGTCAGGGGAGCCACACTCTGTTGGCTATCCTCTCTCCGACAGTCTGTTTAGCATAACAACGTCTCACTCTTTGATTCTCACATCCCCTTCATCCCTGCCAAATCTCATCCCTCCCTCGCACTTCAACACCTTTAACAACACATTCTTTTTTTATATACCATTTTCGGTAATGTGTTTGGAAATTAGATATACTTTCACAAGCATCTGCTTGTATGCGGGCATATTTCAATGCCATTTCTACCAAATTTTCCACGAGAATGTTTCTATTACGCATTCTGCAGGCTGTTCTGTCTATTCAGGCTGGTTCATTCAGTTAATAATCACATTTGATATTATAAATGGTTGGTGGCATTGAATGTTTTTTCATTGAATTTGAAGGATGTCTCATTCATTGAAAAATGCCAGCATGTAAGAATTTAATGGGAGTATATTACATTTCCCCAGTAAACTGAACAATTTTAATTTGAAATGTCTGGATTTATTGCAGCAGGGTAGTGTCTCTCTGCTTCTAACCCCTACTTATTACCTGAGTGGTGGAGAGAAGTTAGGGCTTCAGTTGGTGCCTTGCTCATGGATAATTTGACATTACTATAAGCAGAGACAACTGCCATCTGTTTCATGTTGATGTCGCGTGACGCCCAAAACTCCATGTCTGCTCTTGGAGTCCTGCTCTCACCTCCTTTCCACTCTTTACAACTTGAACCATCCACGAATACCTGATCCAGTTGAATAGCTCATACCCCCTGTGTGTGCATTATGGCTAAAGATTGCATTAAGTGCTACTGTGACATGACATTTTACAAAATGCACAGAATGAATGGTTTCTTGGAATGCATCAGTGTATTGAGGCTTTTAAAAAATTCCGACAAGACATTTTCTTGGAAATCGTCGCCTCTGATTGCGCTGTTATGTCCCAGACTAGGGGCCACCAAGACGCAACATGAAAGCTCTGCTGCTTTCTCCTCATTAACATATGGATGCTGGTTTTTTTCACGCAGTGTTTCACTTGCATTGACACACATATTTGATGAACACACTGACTTTATGGACACACTGAGTCTTTAGACTGATTCACAGTGTGACTGCTTTAAAAAGTAGCCACAAAGAAACAGTTGCTCAGTTCATCAGAGAGCTGAACTGAAAAATGTCTGTGTGTCCAAACCAGTTGTGTTGCTCTGTGTGAGTTTCACTGCTTTGAAAAAGCTGTCGGGTACAATGCATAAGCAGACAACAGTTGTTAAGCAACTCAAATAACGGCAAGTTTGAGGCTGTTCAGAACAAAATACATAGTAAAGGTAACTTTTCTTATTCAACAGAATTCATGAATGCAGTGCTAGAGCTCCTGCTCGAGCGCCCCACACAAAGGCTTGCCACACGAGCACAGCATTCACATCCACACACTCACACTCACTCCTCTCGCAGGAGAACGTGGGTGTCATGTTGTTGCTTGTGAGGTTGAGGCGCAAACATGCCAAACTCAGCACATGCAAAATGCGGATTATGCGTAGGCGTCATGCTGCGCACGTCCCTCAGCTGTGGATCGAAGAGCTGCAGGACAGCAGAGCTTTGCTGGGGCGGCACATATAGATTTCAAATCACCAGGAAGACAAATTCCATTGATTTGGCCAGACCTTTTGGAGGCAGCTACGGCCAGTTCACACCTCTGCCAAACAATGACTCCTCCGCTGGGCTCTGGCCTACATTAAGATCACAGGTAATCACAATTTCTGATGACATGTGTTGTGTTCTTCCTGATTGCTTTCCTCCCCACGGTTCGCCACTGCACGATTCCCTCCCGGCTCTCCCCTTCCTGTTATACTAATAAGATTAATTATAAAGTGTTGGGTAGTAAGAGTGTAATTTTGTCCTCGGGTAGCTGTGGGGCTTTTTCCTGCTCCACGGTAGCTCCGGCTGAAAACGATTAATGTTCTGCATCCACTAATATGGTATGTTTGCCCTATGAAATGAAGTCAGAGTCCAATCAGTACTGCTGCATTTAAGGCACGATGTATTTGCATCCCTGAGGCCCTTTTCTTGCTTTTTACTTTTATTTAAGCTTTGTCTAGAATGAACTTGTGACCCCACATTTGTCCCCCACACAGATGTAGAAGTAGGAGACTGCACAGATGAATGAACACAAAGGTAACCAAACGCAAGTACAGTATGTGACCTCCTAGAGCAAGACCGCTGACTGCCTTAGGGATTGTCTGCAAGGACCTGTTTCTATGACAATGTGCAAATTCATGCTCCTTTAATAGAAATAAAAGCCGCAGCCATTTTTATTTGTAGCAGGGTTTTTTGGTAATGTGTTTGTTTAACTATCAAAAGTATCTTTAGGGCCTGTGAAAAGCAGCAAAACGAAATGAAGGAGAGCAAACAATAAAACTTTTATGGATCAAGCAAAACAAGAGTTTGGATGCTTCCCTCAGTGGACATCGTCTCTGCTATCGTCGTCCGCATCAGGCCCACCGTGCAGGAGCTCCTGTCGACGTTACAGCAGCAGACAGCTCACTACAGCGGTTGTCGTCTGCACTTGTCCCCATCATCCCCAATTCCCTCAGTGGATGCTGACCCACAGCTCAGCCCTCTGCTGTAATGAGCAATGTCTAACCCATCACAGATTGACTTCTTGACCTCCAACTGCCTAGCAAGCGAACGTGACATCAGAACGAGCAGACGGGGTCTCTGAAAACCCGTCTGCCGTCAGCCACGCTCATTTCCCTGTGCACATGCATCAGACAACAGAGATTGAATGATGGGATCAAAGTGGAAAAAGCTACAGAAAACCAGGCTTCGCATATGCGCAGGCAAAAAGATTTATTCAATCATTTCAACATAAGCTCTTTCCAGGGAAAACTGTGTGAATAAAAAACTTACAATCAAAGGAGAATCTTGCAACTGACAGAGCAGTCATCTCTGGCCAAACCACAATAATGTTATCGCGAGATGAGAACATATTGTTCACCATCTAGTGCGTCAAAAAGCTTTATTTTCAAATCTCTGCTTAGTTTCACAACACAATAGTACACATTTGTTCCACTTCACTGCAACCCAACTCCAAATGCACATACTGAGAGAACACAGACTGGCACAATAGATAAAGCAACATTAAAGTGAGAGAGTGCAATATTGGGCAGTGGGTGGATCTTTCCCAAAGGGACATGATGAAGATTTCAACTAAATCTTCATTTCTGAAAAATGTACATTGAAAGCTTCCCCTCTGAACAGCCAAATCTATTCTGACAGGTCAGTTGTGGATGTTAAGCCCCTAGCTGCCAACAGAAAGATGAAGAAACTCAGATGCGTGCCAAACAAATTTAAGTCACTCACGCTTTGTCAACACATCTGACCAGGTACCTGGAATACATTGGAGAAATGAAAGAGAAAAAGACAAAGACAAACCACTGGAACCAGACCCTTTTAACCCTCGGTTATTACTACCTGGTGCTGCAAAGGCAACAGATCGTTGCGTCAGATATGAAATCCAATCTCTCCGTTCTTCGGTTTTATTTGTTTTATTACTTTGTACACATTAGGTTCACAGCATCAGCCCCACGGGAGGGGAGGGCGCAGATAATTGACACATCCTCTACAGACACTACATCCAGCTGCAAATAATGTCTTATTTTTGTCTGCCAGAATGTCAGACCTGCACTAACATCAGTAAGATCCTGCCTGTTAACCAGTCACCTGGGATCAATTACACCTTCACTTGTTTTCTTGAATTCATCATCAGCACTGAGGCTTGACAGCCAAAGTGTCCCCTGATTATGAAATAATAATGAAAGAGGCTTGAGGATTCTTCAGGACAAATAAATATGGTAATACAAAAATAACTAAGCTGCGAATATTCAGATGCTGACTGGCAGCCTCACGCCATCCAAACAGGACTTAAACTGTGTCATGCTGGCAAGAAAACCAGGAAGGCAATGGCTCTAACTTCAAGTACTTAACCTTAAATTTTCCCTCGAAGAGGTGGGACATGAGTTTGCCTCCCATGTCTCACTAGGAGGATGAACACTAATCAAATTCTATAGCCAAATCTCAGTAGAAGCAGTGACACGTGCATGATACAGCACAGCCACAGCAGGGACACAATCTCATGCAATCCAATATGATACCAACAAATCCCACATAAATGAAATGCTCAGCTTTCATGAGATTGCTCCCCCTACCCACTCATACAAACACTTTCAAGATAAAATCAACCGGCGGTACCTCAGTTTAAGTGCTGAGAGGAACAACAAAGGCAGTGCTATACAACCTCAACATATCGAATGTAAATTCTGCAAAAGTGTGTCATATTATTGCTTCACTAACACTGCAACACGGACACACCATATTTGCCACGTAAGAGAGGACATGTGAGATGAACAATGATGCAGCAGTCCAGATGACAGTTACAATGAGACGTGATGAAGTGTGTGTGCATGGGTGTGTACGTGTGTGAATCCTGTGTTCATGTCTGAGCGCCGCTCCTCTCTTGTTGATGTCTCTGAGGTTTGGCTCTTCCCCACATGGTGTGTATTTAAATTAGATTTTCTGTCATCAGAGGTTAATTTGTTCATTAACTATTCCACAATACAGACATTTAATCAGCGTCTTGCTGAATGCTCGCTGTTGTGTTGGCTGTCTATCAATGAAATGGGTGTATTTATCTTTTTCAGTGTCAGCACTTACAAATCTCATCCTCTAACAAGACAGCACTTTGCGTTGGCACTGTAACAATCTGGTCGTAGAAACCCAAACCTCGGCCCATTTCACTGATGCACACATCTATGCGAAAGGATTTAGCGGAAATACAGTATATCTACAATAAATGACCTCCATCCCTTGTATTGTGTGAAGTTTAAGAATTGTGTTGCTGCAAGATGAAAGAAAAATCACAGCTCATTAGCCAAAGCAGCCATAATTGAGACAAATATAGATTCAATAGTTTCTGGTGCGAGGTATTGACCCACCTCATTCACTGGATTGTTTGAAATCTAAGTGTAATGACACCCAGTGGGTGAGCAGTCAAGGCGACAGATCAACGGAGGACAATCTTGGTGAGCCACTGGTTCACACAGAGAGGACTGCGTCCCGCTGTGTTCTCGTCCATCTTCACATCAGTAATGTGTGCAGGATTGGCAATAGCCTCTTAGGTTAAGCACTTTATGCATGGCCATACATTACTCTTCAGAAAAGAGGACTGCAGGCAGGAGGGACGTGTGGGTAGAACCAATGAAGGGTGAAAAGTTCCAGTGTGAGTGAGGAGGAGGAGTCCAGGGGGTGTGGGGGTGTAGCCCATAACCTTGCAGTCATGTCAGTGATGCCCAGGAGAAGAACATTTTGAATTTAAAAGACTGTATTAATTCCATGGGAAATAGCATATCTGCACCCACTCCTCATAATATGAGGGAGGAAGAGTTTTAGTTGTAATGCTGGATTGAATCCACTGTTGTCAGGGACTAAAACAGCAACTTCCTAGTTTCTGGACAAGTGCACTAGCTCCAGAGTCCCACTGTTAAATACACAATATCAATGCTCTCATGGTGCTCATGGAGGAACCCTGTTGGTCCCTCCAAATCAATTTTAGATGCAAAACAATGGGATGAAATCAAGAGGATAGGAGCAAAGACCAACCCCATTTCCAGAGGATTGAATCTTTCACACTGGCCATTAATTACTGATCAGAACGGCACTAAGGAGTTTCAAAGGGATTCTGCAGACAGAGGCACCCAGAGTGACTTTATTTTCTCCACTGCTGCTTGAGCTTCTCTGAAATTGCTAAGGCTGTGTCTGATCTACGCCCAGGCAGATGCTGTGACACTGAGGGCTGTTCTTGGACTTAAATCAATATCTGGGTGAACCAATAATACAGGTACAAAATAATGCAGATACACATCGAGTCACTGACAGGAGAGGAAGGAGCAAAACTTTTTTTTCAGTTCCCATAAAAAGAGCATGTTTGGGACAAAGGGGAAATATGGTCACAGTGCTTCTAGTAGCCTGCTTTGCCCTGTTTCAGGCATTCAGGATCCAACAATGGGTGCGTGCAGATCTGGCAACATTAAGTACCCACACAGAATATGGTATGTCCTGGTCTGGAGGTAAGGGAAAATGACAAAATGCATATAACATCTGCCTCAAGTTAAGAAGGCATTTAGTCCCATGCAGTACACATCTGATTGATGGTATTCACACAACAAAGTGAAATTTCAACAAAGTCAGTTTCAGTACAGATCAAACCTCACTCATCCTGACATCTTCCCGACTCAGCCTTAATAAGTGCTGTCGTGTGTGAAAGCCTCTGTCCTCATTCAGACAATTTCACAGTACAGAGATCACACTACTCAACCTTGGAATTCAAACTCATCCTTAACAGATGAAAATAGAAAGTATTTCTTGCATCTCCACGCAACATGGACTGCTCCTTGATGCAGGTAATAACAATCAGGAGTTTTCAGTTAATTGTGTGCTGAAAAAAATGAACTAAATCCATCAGCTCTGAAATGGAATCAAAGCTGTTGAGCTTCTCACCTTTTCTTGAAAACTGTGTCACAGAGATGTCAGTGTTTTGCTACATCTTTATGAATTTGTTAAGGCCAGAACAAACCTGGAGGGACTTACCAGCTGGGTTGAATTAACAATTCACTGACACAGGAGAATGTATACCTGCAATTAAAATCTGATCTCTCACCCTGATAATTCCACTGGGTCGTTTGGAGTTGCACTCACACCTTGTTTTAAAGAGGTTTCTCTGAAAGCAGCATGCAAGCGGACGGCCTCCAATGCTCATTCAGACGGGCACCTCTGTCATTATCTGCATTTCAATTTCTAATATTTATAGCTGTTCACACCTCTAAATTCAACATTTCATTAGAGAGCGTTGACAGGAGGGAGACTGGGATTTATTTTCAACTCACACCTGGATCTAAAAAATGCATTCTGGCTGTGAGGATGCTGAGTCGATTACAAGAATCCACATGTGGTCAAGTCAGGATTACAACATCTCCTGTGTGTGTCTCATCTGGATAGAGATTGTATGCTACCAATATTTTAGGCTTCAGCAAACAAAATGAAACATATTCCTCAGGGTTTATTGGAGGAGTTAGAATGGATTACTTTATATTGAATAGGGGTACATAATGTCCTGGCAGCTAAGTTTTTGATGTGTGCACCTGTTCTCCTTTATTTCCCACTGGACACGAGACACCATTGGCTGTTTCCAGCAACGAACAAATAATTCTTGGATGTAGCAGGAAACTGTGTGGTGAAATAATTCATTTAATCTCAAAATGTTGTTGCACTGAGTAGCAAATTTTGATTACCACACTGTTAAACTCCAGAGCCTTTGTTTGGACGATTGACCCATAGGGCGTTAATTCGGAAATTGCTGCTGAGAGGGCAGTTATACTGACATCTGACATTAGCAATATGAATTACTTTATGGGATGTGATTGGAGAAGCCCTCCAGCCCAATTGATTTCTGTACCAGAGAATGTTTTTAGCTTTGGGGGTCAAGTGATTATTTGTTCCCCATAGCACACTAACAAATACCAACAAAAGCACAGACTGCCGATAACACACACCTTAACCTCTGACACACAAACGTGAGAGTATATACAGTAGATTGAAGATTCCCATGGTTATGTACAGGACATAACAAAAGGCAAAGAAAAATACAGGGGTGTAGTACAGGGGTGGATCAATACATCTGTGCTATCAAATATTTCTCAACAGGTCCACAATGAGGGCGAGAGCAATTCCTCCCATTGTGTGACTGACACATAAAGAAATCCGGTGAACTTTAAACATCCTCTCGGTAAACAGATGCATTTGGCCAGGCTTGGCGCTCTGAAGCAGATGCTTTGAAAGACTGAGGGAGGGTATTGGCAGGCATGACTGTGAAGCAGGTGTAGTTGAGGAACTACAGAGGGGGAGTGAAACTGATAAATTTGAGTGACTACGGTGCTCCAAGCATGCCCACGCCAACTATGCAGCGAACGCCTACACTAACTTAACTGTATTAGCTTCAGCCAGTGGGCTGTGAGCACACCATCTGAATGCATGATCTGTCACACTCCCATTCACGCTCTCTCTCACTGGGCAGCAGACCTGACCTGTCCTTACACAAGATTAAAAATGACATTTCAGAAGCTGGAAAAATCAATTTTAACTCTTAAGAGGCTTAACCCAAATACCACAAAAACAATCACAAACAACACAGTCATACACACGCAATAAAATGCAAAACAAGAGATTGACTCACCCAGAAGAGGAGGTTGAAGAAGACCATTCCATAGCGCAGGGCCATCATGCAACCCTCAGCCATCCTGCAGCGACGCAGTTCTAGGAGGAATATGAAGGACAGGTCCAGGTAAAACACCACATACTTCTTCCCCGGGGTGCAGCGTCCCTTGGACGATTGTGGCCCCTTTGTGGTGTGGAAGCCAAAGGCGAAAGGAGGCCGCTTGTACTCAAACTCTCCACTGAATCGATGAAACCCCGAGGTGAACGGCGGCGTGTCAGCATTGCTGTCCAGTGAAGGACTGCGCCGGTATGGAGTCTCATCTGTGCTTGAGCGTCTCATTATGAGAATTGGAGGAGCTCTGAAGAGCCTGTAAGTGTCAATCTCTATGCTTCAGTGGTGCTGAGAGATCCAACGTCCGATTCGCACGATTGGGAGCAAAACTGCCGATGTGGACGTTTTCCTATAGTTTTGACCTACTTCTCCTTTATTCCCAGAACCAGTCCCTATAAAACCTGACTTGCAGGCATCAGCCGATTAAATCCTGCGCCGAGTATGATCTCTCTTAATCTGCATTCATCACATGAAAACCTATAAAGCCAGAATATTCGGCAGTAGACTTTTCATAATCGGACTCCGATTGCAACACCTGTGTAAACACACGCATACACTTCTGCACCTGTGTTCCCTTGTCTAATTCCTCAAGCACAGGTGTCATGCAGTGAAACGTAACTGATCCACAATCTCATCTCACCGAGAATCAATTCGGCAAACAATTGCCATAGTCTGATTGAACCTTTTTGGATGCAGAAAATAAATCCTACCTGGTATCACGATAAAAATCGCAATCAGATGCTCTTAACCATGGGGTGCTGAAAAAAGCCCAAAGTCAGCAAATTAACTTCTTTTACACATGAGCAGACAATGCCTCTGCTGAAAATTAAATGCTAGTCTCAGCTCAAAGTTGCCTCGGTGCATTCAGCAGTGCCCATATGGCTTAATGTCAGTGTGCTTTTGCTCATGTGCACAAAAAGGGGAGGCAGACAGAAAGGACAAAGTGAGGTTGATGAAGGAGATCAGAGGAAACGGGTGTTATGACTGCAAAGCAGAATGAAAAGCAATTGAGGCATGAAGTGATGAATAATGCATGTGAATAGAGCATTCTTTGGCTTCTTAAATTGATATCTCAGTTGGATTCCTGCCTCGTCTAATCTCCTGCTCTGCTCTTTTGCCTCCGCATAAACTTGTTCCTTTGGATCCTGAAAAGTCTACAGGGGTTCCTCTGCCTCTATCTCATTCTCGGCACATGTACCAATCGGCTGTCACCAACTGCTGCTCCCCCCCTGCGACTCACACTTGCCCGCACTGTCCTCCCTCTATGTGCTGACGGTGTTTAAGTAATTTCCAGAGAATCATCAAAGAGGAAAAGTGTGCGGCGGCAATCCCTCCTCTCCTCTTCTCTCTCCCTTCCGGCGCCTATCCCGTCCTCTCTATGTGAAAGAGGTGCTCAAGGTGTCCATCAGGGTCATGGCCAAGCAGTGGGGGAAAAAGAAGGAGAGAGAAAGAGACGGAGAGAGAGAGTGCGAAAGAGCGCAGCCTGAGACTGTTTCCTCAGAGAAGCTGAAGAGGGACTGCAGTGCTTGAGCGCTGGTCCATCCTTGCAGCCTAGAGCTCCCTCCCTCTCCCTCACACGCTCCTGCTCTGTCTCTCTCTCGCTCCCTTGCTCGCTCGCTCGCTCGCACTCTCTCTCTTTCTCTCTCTCTCTCCCTCGCTCACTCTCACTCTCCTCCTCCCTCCCCCACTCCTCTCTCGTTCACAGGCAGCGATGCTCAATTCCCCACGAGCAGAGTCTCATAGCGAGCCTCCAATGTTAACTGTCTCCACAACCTGCCGGTGCGAAAGGCTGAAGCAGTCATTCACATTCAGACCACACCCTACTACGGAGCGTAGCCAATCACTATCTCCCTGTCCCATCTCATCGTGTGCAGACCACACACCAATCATGCCTGACCATTTACCAGATAACACGTATAACGTGGGCGCACGCATGCACGGAGAACCTGGTTCTCCCTCTTTCTCTCTCTCTGTCACGGTCTCTCTCTCTCCTTATGCAGAGGTTGTTCTTGCACACAACTTAGACTGCATTCATGCTGCTTGTTCCCTGCAGTTTATATCCTGACAGACCTGCTTGCCAATGGGTCATGTCTGTGTATAGTGCACAGATTTTCAAAGAGCATAACATCTCACCAACATACATGTCTGTGTTACTGTCCTTGGAGGCACACAATGCCGACAGTTGCGGAAAATAATTGCACGCTCTCTGGAACCTGGTGGCCCTCTGGCTTAGTCTGCATGAAAAGCTTCATTGGTTGCATCGAGTCATTTCAGGGTTTTGGCTGTGCCTTTTGGTGTTGCTCTGTAAACGAGTACAATTCTCAAAGTAGCAATTTAGAGAGAAATAATTAGGTACGTTTGACAGGTTGAGAGCACTTAGTACTCGATGAAATCGATCTTCAGCATTAATAGGTTGACCTTTTCCAGTGGGTCAACATACTGAACTCGCGACTAATCAATGAGGCAACTGAAAGAAAATCAATTACCAATTCAATTTAATCAATTTTCTCATCATGTATCAATATCAAACACTGACTTGGCCCAGCTTCTTACACTAATGTCTCTCGGATCTTGCAAGCACAGTTGCATACAGATTGCTTTTTATTGTTTGAATTAAAACGTGGTGTTGTTGATTATTTGTTGTAGGTGGTTTGATAGGTAGCTGTGATTTGTTTGAATTGGACACAAAATTAACAAAGAGGGATTTTTAAATTTTTTTTTTTTTATTCTTATTTATTTTTTTTTTTTTTTTTTTTTTTTT